>JAJOOR010002371.1:0-43168 GCA_036250505.1 Solanum acaule | reverse complement strand
TGAAATGCTTACATGAAAGAAATTGAGCCATAGTTTGGAAATTTTGGAAGCGGACAGTGTGGTTGCTAAGAATGCTAAGAAGACTTTGACACTAGTGATGGATTAAGTGTAAGGTAAATGGCCTGTGTGGTTATGATTCTTTTATTAGTAGTAAGAATGTTGACTTTAGTGGAGTACTATGAGGAGTATGTAGGATTTTATAAATCAAGTGTGTGTATGATTGTACTAGGGACCATACAGGTTGATTGTGGATAGTAAAAAAATAAAATCAAAGAGAAAGAGTTAGATGAATGAAAATGTTCAATATGAGCATTATGGAAGAACTATCTTGTGTTATTCGACCTTGATTCTGTACATTCTTAGGTGACCACCTACTTCATTTCTGATATGATTTGGAGTATGATTCATTGTATATGCTCACGTGTGTTTCTATATCTACGGGTGATTTTCTAGTGGTGGATCGAGTGTACCGATCCTGCGGTTTTCTTCTTGGTAGGATGGCATCCTTAGAAAGACTTAGACATTTCAGTTATGGCAGATTGGGTTTTGTTTAGAATAGTTGAAGTACACTAGTAGTTCTACACACATAACTTTGCTTATGAGAATTTATAAGAGAGATACCATGAATACTTATAGTTGTTCGATAGTCTTAATATTCATCTCATCGTTGAGGTCACACTTCAGATATGTGTGATTGAATGTAGGGATTGTTCGGTCTAGTTCTACCGTTCTTAAGGATTGTCTACAATCACGACTACTAATCTAGCATTCTGACAGTGTTGTTAAAGATTTTGTATGCTTAGGTATATCGCTTGCTGAGTTGTTACTTGATCATTTCCTTCTTTGGGTTAGATAAGTTTGATCCTCCCTTGATGAGTACCCGATGTCTAAAGATCAGATTTTTATAACTTAAGTTCGTGAAAATATTTTGTTGTGAGAAGGAATCTTGATAAGATCTGTGATAGTTTGTGCATTATGAATATTTGATGGTTGATTTAGGTTCACTTTTGATTGTAGCCAGTATTGATTTAGAAGGTTATCTTGGTTATGTTAGAAAATATTCGTCATGATGGTTGTGTTAAGGTCCAGTGGATTTCAATTTAAATGATATTTTTGTATATTTGACATAACTTTAATTTAGGACTACAAGATTGAAAAATCTTTTTTTTTAATCTTCTTAAACTACATGTCAAGTCAAACTAGGTGGTTCATTTTTAAAAGGAGGCAGTAATAAAAAGTATTTTATATTATAATATAGGATCATATGTGTGGTATAATTTTTCCAACTACTAATAACCCTGTGACTCTAATGACTTTAACGATTAGGTATAACTATGCAAGCCTCACATCAATCTTGAGAAGCTTGACTTCTTAATTTTTGCATCAAAGTAAAACATGTAAATTAAAAGTTAGTGGCCATTTGGTTATTGGTTAGAGTTATCCAGGTATTAGTTATATAGGGTTTAGTTATGCAGGTATTAGTTATGCAAGGTTTAGTTATGCAGGTACTAGTTATGCGGGTATTAGTTATGTAGGGTTTAGTTATGCAGAGTTTAGTTATGAAGGTATTACTTATGAAGGGTTTAGGTAGGTATTAGTTATGTAGATTTTATTTTTTTAAATAGTGAGCTAATTCTTACTCCCTCTGTCCCTAGTTACTTATCCACTTTTGAATTGACACAACTATTAAGAAAACAATTATTGACATAGTGAGTTTACCATTTTACCCCTATTAATTATGACGTGGATGAATTAAAAACTTAAGTGTTTCAAGAAGTTCTACTTTTTCAAAATAATGATTTGAGGGTATAATATGTGAAAAAAATTGTCATTTCATAATTTGTCAAATTGGACAAGTAATTAGGGACAACTAAAAAAAGAAAAGTGGACAAATAATTAGGGACAGAGGGAGTATTTCTTAATTTCAAAATGTTTAGTAAGCTAATATTTATTATACTCATTAAAATAAATAACTATCTAAATAACACATTAAATTAAAATTAAAAGGGATAAGACATAAGTACCCCTAGACTATGACTGAAATCCAGAGACACATCTAAACTTAACTAGGGTCTTATTACCCCCCCCCCCCCAAACTAATTTAAAATGAAATAAATACACCACAAACGCTGACATATCATAGAGTGTGCACACTATCTTGAAGGCAAGTGATGAGTGCACAAATTGAACACATGTCATTTTTTTATTGGTAACTTTATAAATTAGTTAGTACACATATTTATTGATATTAAAACTTATATATATTTAATTATTTTTATTTCTTTCTTTGAAAATATTTATTTTAATTTCTTTTTAACTTTAAACATTTTTTTTAGTTAATTTATTATGTTCACTTTTAATTATTTTTAAAAAATTATGTGTATTTAAAAAAAAAAAAAATTAAAAGTGTCCTTTAATTTTAACGTTTTATTTTTTTTAATGTTTTATTTGATTTTCTTCACTTATTTTGATATCCGTTCAAAATTAACTTATTTTAAATAGATGACATTTGGAATTAAATTTGAAATCAAATCAAAATGAAATACAAAGAAAATCAATAGAAAAATAAAAAGCGAAAAAATAATGAATGTATGTAAAACAAAAGTTCCGATACAAGGTAAAAAAATGTGTATTAACTTAATTTAAATACAAGATTAAGAAAATAAGAATATTTTAAAAAAAAATTAAAAATAATTTTTTTATTTAAAAAAAAAATAAAAATTAATTAATAAAATAATATTTATACACGTGGTGGGAGAGTGTGTACAAACACAACCAACTTGGGTGGTTGAAGGTGTCATGTCAGCATAAAAGGTGCACAAAATACGAAAAATGAGTTCAGGAGGGTAATAGGACCTTAGTTAAGTTTAGGTGTGTCTCTGAGATTTCGATCATAGTCTAGGGGGTAACTTATGCCTTATCCCAAATTAAAATTAACACAAATAGCTAAAAACAATAAAGTAAACAACATATAATTAAAAACAATTAAGTAATTTGTATTGAATAGAATTGAGCAATTAACAAGACAAAAAACCTAAAGGAAAACTTAATAATATCTTTTTACGTGTATTAATTATTTAATATGTTGTAAATTAATATATTATTTAATTTCTCAAATAATTATAGCACCAGTACAGCGGCTATCTCAAATAATTCCAGCACCATTAATATTTTAAGTACTAAAAAGTATAACATCAGCAAATTAATTTCACATTTTTTGTCTTGATTCGTTTTTATTACTTTTAAAAAAGTAGGAAGTAAAATAGAACAAGAAACGGTAAAAGTTCAGTTTTTCTTAAATATATATTAGGCCATGGTAAAAGGGTAAATACGTAATTTGTTATTTTAATACATGTATAACTAAAATACACACATAACTTATACATAGATTCCCTCATAAGTAATGTAAATATTAATTATGTAGGATTACAAAAAGTGTAACCAAATCTTGTATAACTTATCAAGCAAATCTTGTATAAAAGTAATACATGAAACCAAACATGGTATAAAATGAATAAATGGATAAATGAATAACTTTGGTTATTCATGTATTACTTTTATGTTTATCCCATAACTAAACGACCCCTTAGTGTTTATTATCTTGAACAGTTTAAAATTCATTATCTATTACTCCCTCATTTCCATTCTATATGAGTTAGTTTAACTTAGTACGAAATTTATGAGAGGAAGAATCTTTTTTTTTTTTTTGAAATTTGTGGTCTAGAAAATTATATATATTTGTGTGGTTATAAATTATTTCATTAAGGATAATTAAATTGATATTTTAAAGTTAAATTGTTACTTAATTTAGAAGTATATCATTCTTCTGGGACGGATTTAAAAGTAAAGTAAGTCATATAAATTGGAATAGAGAAACTATTATTTTTTTAAATAAAATATATAGTGCCTGTTTGGATTAACTTATTTTTAGATATTTTTAACTTTTAAACACTTTTTTTGTTTGAAAAGGTTAAAAAATGTTTTTAATAGGTCACTTTTAGGCCAATATTTTTTAAAAATAAGTAAAAAATAAAATACCTCTACTTATAACTTTTAACTTTTGATTTATAAGTTATTCCATATAAACCCATCCAAACAGTGCAGTAAATGATAGGAGAAAATAAATAAGTATGTATTTGGACATAAGGGTTATAAATTAATAAAAAAGAATCTTAATAATTAAATTGGGTATAGTTAGTATGGGTTGAATAAATGTTGAACAAAATAAAAAAGAGTTATTGGTCCAGTTGTGAGGTGAAGATGAATTGGTAGAGAGATACTCAGTTACGCAACTAAGTTAACGACCACAAAACTGATAGATTCATGTAGACCCCCAACACGGCAGTTTCTTCCTACTATTAGTCGGAGTA
The DNA here is from genome assembly GCA_036250505.1 of Solanum acaule. Taxonomy (NCBI): domain Eukaryota; kingdom Viridiplantae; phylum Streptophyta; class Magnoliopsida; order Solanales; family Solanaceae; genus Solanum; species Solanum acaule. Next base: position 38,798 of record JAJOOR010002371.1, on the reverse strand, counting down.
TTATTTATTAGTAATGTAAATTGATCGTGAAATTAAAGATGGAAACTTTGTGCTCAAATATTAATGTTGGATCATCAATCTCCAAATCATTATTTTGTTATAGATTTCCATCCATAACACATAAAAGAGGGGTTGCTTGTGGGAGAAAGGAGCTTCCTATGAAAAAGCTGGGAGAGAATGATCAAAATTTGATGAAATGGATAGGGAAAGGAGTTATTGGATTAGCTGCTGCTACTGCTTTGTCCTTCTCCTCTTATTCTCCAGCTTTCGCTCACTCTTTAACTGTAGCATTCCCTGTCTCTCACACACCTGAGGTATCTAATCGATTTTTTTTATTTTTTTTTTATAAAACACTGAAAAGAAGTTAAACCTGCGTATTGAATGTTTCATAGGTAAACACAGTTCAGAGGACCTTAATTGAGGCTTGGAGTTTGATTAGAGAGACATTCGTAGATCCAACTTTCAATCATCAAGGTAAAATCATTTACCAAAACACAGGGTCGGAGCTAAGGGGGTTTCGAACAAACCCAATAGCTTTTGTGTAGACCATATATTTGTATTAAAAAACATGCATGTATATTAACTTGTGAACCCCTGATTGACGGCTCAATGATAAGGAAGAGGCTATGGAAATGCTTTTCATGCTAAAGTTGTGGGTTCGAACTTTTTTTTTTTTTTTTTTTAAAAAGGAAGCATATTTTGCAATATTTTTCTCTTTCTGTCTTACGATTTAGAACCGCCAAACACCTACTGCCGAAACAGCAACTTTGTGAGATACAACCTCCTTTTAACTTTGTTTTTATCAAATTTCCTAAACATACTGTTAAATTGTATCAGCTAGCAACCTAACTGTTTGTGGAAACATATCTATCTCACAGATTGGGATTTGAAACTGCAACAAACCATGGTAGAAATGTTTCCATTGAGGTCAGAAGATGCTGCCTATAGCAAAGTAAGGGGAATGCTATCTACGCTTGGAGATCCCTATACACGCATTATTAGTCCTAAGGTGCAAATCTTTCTTGTATGATTAACAACACTTAACTGCATATTTTTATTACATATACAGTAACATTATTTTCAACAGGAGTACCAAAGTTTTAGAATAGGAAGTGATGGAAATTTACAAGGTGTTGGACTCTTTGTCAGTGTTCAACCAAATACAGGCCACCTGGTTAGTAACAATGATTCAATGAACTTGCTATTTTATTTTATTCCCTGAAGTATAGGTTTCTTATTCATAAATAGATTTTGTTTGTGTATATCTTACATTACTTCCTTATAAAAATGCTTCTTGAGGTGTAAATATCAGTTTTTAACAGTGCAGTTTAAATATTTTCAGCAATGACAGTTTGGTATCTTTATTAGGACAGTTTCTATATTCAGAATATATCAACTCCTGAATGTCTAAACTAGGAAACAATTTTCATTTAACTTTTGCATCATACGTACAATTGATTTCAGGTTGTTTTGTCCTGTGTGGAGAATAGCCCAGCTGCACGTGCTGGCATTCATGAAGGAGATGAATTGCTTGAGATAAATGGTAACTACTTATTAGTCAAACTAGTTTTATATCAGCAGAACTTAGCAAGCTAATGGGTTACAGATGTTGACTAAAGTTCAAAATTTTGGTCTTCCATCCTGTGGATAATAGAGTTTTCCTAAATGCAGTTGGTTTGAAGAATGCAGAAGCATTGTTGTCCTGTTTATAAGCTTTCTTCGGAAAGTTCAATATCTTCCATCCTGTGGATAATTGAGTTTTACTACTCCATTACCCCGAAAATCCGTTTTCATCACTCTCAGTGCATCAAGTCGAATAGTGAAGTTTAACAATCTTAAGCACATAATGCATAATCATTCGTTCAATAGTCCAAAGTGTCAGAATGGTCCATATCCTATATGTTACATTATCTCCTTTTCAAATGTCTATAGGTTTCAATATGAGATAATGTATCTGACCAGTTCTATACTAATTCATGTTACTAGTTCTATATCTAACTTTAGTTCGATGGAGTAAATTCTCAGTCTGCTACTTACTGTTTTCTTCATTCGGAGTAATCTATTGAGAGAAGTTGTGAATTGTTGAACGAATTCAGAGAAGTGTTTAGACTTATAACCAGCAGTTACTCAATATAATCTTGTTGGTACACGTTGTTTATGTTCTTGTACAACGCTTGCTCAGGGGCACTCAGACATACATACTTGTATAGAACATAGAACCACTGCCAATAAAGCAGTGAAAGCCTTTCTTGATGGTGAACCTGCTCCCTGAAAGGCAACTCCAAAACTTCTGTTAGTGAGTATCAATGTCGTAAATAACTTTATAAACGAGACTAAAAACCACGATCATTGAACAGTGCACTCCTCTGTGTCCTTTAAACAGAAACCACATAAAACAGCTTGATTAGAGCTTGAATTTTGCTTGATTTCTTCAGGTGAGAGGCTTGATGGAGTTGACAGTGAAACAGCAGCTCAAAAACTGAGGGGCCGTGCTGGTACAACTGTTACAGTCAAAGTTCACAGAGTAAGCTTGTCCCCTTTTCGTTGAGCCAACTGAAACTCCTTTACAACTGAACAATAATTTATGTAAACAATCTTATTTCATCCACAACCACCTCATCAGAAATAATCTGTACAACCGCCTTTTCTGCGTGATTCTTTTACATATTATGTGTCCTTCACTAATAGAAATAATGTTTTTTTTCCACCGCGAATCTGTGGAAAATTTGTGCTATAGAACATGATTTTCACACTGATTACCCTCCGAACCAACTCATTCGGAAAATGCATGGTGGGAACAAATTCTCACTAAAATAGTGAGAAACTAATTTTTTTCCGTATGAAAACATTACTTTTTTTCTTTTCTAACCAATTCCATCAAAATATCTATGGAAATAGCCACAAAACATTTTTCAATAGATTATTTTAGTAGGAAAATAATGATTTTTTAGTAGTGTATTCTCTTAATTTTTCAACCTCTTTGGTCAGGAATAGTACTTATGGTCCCGCTGCTTCTCAAACGAAAATAATTGTTTCATCTTGATAGGCATATTGTAGAAAATTTCTCTATCTTTCAATTGAATTGAATGCTCTTTCTAACTCTTAAGTTGTCACTTTTTTCTGCTCTTCTCGTGACCAGGGTAATGGTGCAGGAATATCCAGTTATCAAGAGGTATGATGTGTAAAAGAAATGACAATAGCTTATTATTTTTTTTGGTGAATGTTTTCTCAAGTACATGCACCTAGCTATTTCCTGTTATCTAAATTAAAAATATATTGACTTTCTAATTATTTTTGTTAACATATTTTATTTTTTAAGGTTAAACTACCTCGCGAAGTGATTAAGCTTTCACCAGTATCCAGTGCCATCATCCCTCATAAAATGCCTGATGGTCGTCTCTTGAAAACTGGATATGTAAAGTTGTCAAGCTTCTCTCAGGTAGTTAACGAGTCATAGATCATTGACTTTCCTTCATCGTCAAATGACAAACAAAATGAATTCCCTTGCATATATTGAGTAAAGACTTGTATGTTTTTGATGTAACAGTCTGCTGCTATGGAAATGGAAAACACAATTCAGGATATGGAAAATCAGGGTGTGCAATCATATATATTAGATCTTCGGAATAATCCTGTAAGTTCCTTTTAAACCCCTTTTCTTTGACTTGTGTACTCTCATACTTAATCTATTCACCCTTTGTCATCTCAAGTGTCTGTCTTATAAATTATGCAGGGAGGTCTCGTTACGGCTGGGTTAGATGTTGCCCAGATATGGCTAGATGGCGATGAGACACTTGTGAACACTGTTGATAGGGATGGAAACATGGCACCAATTAGCATGGTCAATGGGCATGCTGTAACACACGATCCACTTGTCGTCCTTGTTAGTTTAAGACATCCTTTTCATACTATATCATAATTTTCTTCAACATAGTATTTATTACTAGACAAATTTATTGGAACTGAGGGATATAATATTTATGCCTTTGATTCCCTATTAACAGGTGAATGAGGGAAGTGCAAGTGCCAGTGAGATTCTGGCCGGGGCACTCCATGATAATGGTCGTGCAATCCTTGTCGGGCATAAGACTTTCGGGAAAGGAAAGATACAGGTTTGGCTTGAACTTTGGACGGATGCTAACCCTTCTCAGTCTATATATAAAAGTTACCCACTAGTCTGTTTAACTTTCTGATGGATTTGACGCTTCCATAACATGTCTCATTGCAGTCAAAATTATAATTATTATTAACCTCCTAGATGGAAAGTGAACTTAGTCGAAAGCTTTTGAGTTCCTTTTCCCTTAAACTTGCATTCTTGTGTTGTATCACATTTGCTCGATAAAAATTTCCCTCTCTGTTTTGCTTATAAGTCTCATCTTTTACAATATCCAATTGTGTTTGATGCAGAGTGTTACACAGTTGCATGATGGATCGGCTCTATTTGTTACAGTAGCCAAGTATTTGTCTCCAGCACTTCATGACATCGATCAAGTGGGAATAACACCTGATGTTCAGTGTACAGTTGAGATGCTTAATTCAGCCAAAGACACCTTTAAGGAAAGGAAAACATCCTCATCATCTTTGGAGGCTGATTCTTGCATCATGGTTGCTGAACATGAATTGGATATTCAAGAATCAAAGGGTTCTGCTTCTTGACTAGTTAGCATAGGAGATTCAAAATGGTACAAGTTGTTTATGAATATGAATTATATATATTGTATATAAGAAAAGGTAATACAAATATTCATTGAGTGTGGTGTAACGAGAGTTCAGAAAGGAAAAAAAAAACTCAAGGTGCAAGTACAATATATAATACAACAGCTCATATATAATCAAAGAAAGGTCTAATTTATTTTATAGTATCATTTTGGCAATATGGCCAACCGGTCTTTCTCTTAAAATATACCTTAGTGGCTCAGTGAGTCTCATAAATATCCTCAAATCCGACCCTAAGGTGTGTAATTTGATGTTAATTTTCGATTTAAATGTCAGCTTAAGGTTTGTGGCACCCATCTTAAACACACCTTGTTTCTCCATCACTGCCAATACAATTGTTGGATTTTTTAAAGGTGGTGCAGCAAAAATGGTGCGGGCAGGGGCTGAGCTACACCTTAGCATGGGTTGTCAGATGAACAACTTTCATCGAATTTTTTTTTGCGAGTATATATGTTAAATATCAATAGTTTTGGATATGTATAAATTGTTGAACAATCTTGACATACTAAAGAAAGATAGCTCAATAGTTAAGCCTATTCAAAGTTGCTTCAAGGGCTGGGGTTTGAACCCAGACAACGGTGTTTTGTTTAATTTTTTTTAGTTTCATTTTTTAAGAGAAAAAAATTGCCTCAAGGGCCTAGGTTTGAGCCCAAACTAAGGTGTTTTGTTTTAAAAAAAATTAGATTCGTTTTTTAGAGAATAAAAGTGACATTCCAATCTTTATAATCTCACCATCAAGGTTTATTTTTTTTACTTTTCCTAAAGTATGGACACCCTTGATGAAAATTATGGCTCTGCCACTGGGTGCGGGAATGCACCAGTTAGGAGGTGTGAGAGGTTAATTGTTGTAGGAATTGAGAGAGGTAGAGGTAGGCCGAAACAAAGTAGCGGAGGTGATTAGACAAAACATGACACAACTTCAGCTTATTGAGGATATGGCCTAGAAAGGAAGGTATGGAGATCGAGGATTACGGTAGAAGGCTAATTAATAGGTAGCTGAGATGTGGTCTCTGGTTAGGTGGGAGGAGCAGGGGGCTTGTCTCATATCCTTTTATATTTATTAGTAGTAATATTTAATGATCACGTAGTTTTCTATTCACCTATGTGTTTTTACTATATTTTGCTTCATTTTCATTGTTAGTGGTGGTACAAAAAAAATGGTTTGCAGATAGGAGGGCTTTTATTAATAACCAACTTGAAATAAAAAAATATATGCATAATTTAAAATTGAAAAACTTAAATATCTTAACAAACTAAACAAAATCTAATAGAAATTTAAATTTCAAATTCATCTTAGAACGAGCAACGTATCATGTTTAAAATTTACTGCAATAACTCAGAGAGAATTTGAACCGTCTCTATTTTCTTTAGTTACCATGATGAAATTTGCTTTTAGTTACTGCAGTAACTTTTAATAAAAACAAGTTGTTTAGTTTAAGATAAATTTGAATTTTGAATTTTTGTTATGTTATTTGAATTGTTGAGATATTTTAGGTTATTTTAAATTTTAAATTATGCAGATTATGTTTTTTATGTTGCCTATTTAAAGTCATTCAATGCTCAATTAACCCGTGCTTTTTTCACCGCATAGGATTTTCTAAACGAATTTTTAACCAAAAATAATGGCAAGCAACAGTCTCTCTTTGGATTCCCCAAACATTTTCACAGGCGAAAACTATCAAATTTTGATCGGTGAGAATAAAAACATATTTTGAAATCTATGTGATATGTGATGTTGTGAAGGAAGAGAACTTTTACAACAATATTTTACAAATCCTACAAAAGTTAAGATTAAATGCACTTTCAAAAAAACCTCTAAAAAAAAAGACGATGTCATGGAAGGTGTTTTTTAAGACAACATCAAAACAAAATAAAAGAAAAAAAAATTGCAAGTTCAAAACAATGAAAAGAATTCAGCATCAACTACCAAAGCAAAAATTGAGGAGGAACATTTTTTTCAATTGCAATAATTATAGCAAATGAGGACTGTTGAAGTTTTCATTTAGTTACTGCAGTAACTTTTAATAAAATAAGTTGTTTAGTTTCAGATGAATTTGAGTTTTGAATTTTAATTGGGTTGTTTGAATTGTTGAGATATTTTAGGTTGTTTCAAATTTCAAATTATGTGGATTATGTTTTTATGTTGGCTATTTAAAGCTTCTCGATGCTTAATAAAATCATTGAAAGTCATTTCAATCCATTGAGAGATATTTCAATCATTCTTTTTGCTGCCCCATTTTTAAAAAACAACATACTATAATTTTAAAAAATCGCTCTTCAAGTTCTACTTTGGCAGTTGGTGCTCTTTTTGTCTACATTTTAACTTGAACTTTTTTCTTAACATTGATCTTTCTCTCTCTTTTTTTTCTTATTTTTGTTTTGTGCTTAAAAACAACCTCAATAATTTTATCTTGTCTGAATTTTTTTTTTTCTGAAAATGCTTTGATTTAAAGAACGATAGGATTTTCAGAGAATGTGAGGATCATTCATCCATTACAATGTTCATAAGTCAAAGATTTCAAATTATGATTTCATTCAAATATTATAGTTTTTGTCGATGAAAGTTGTGGGGTATTCAAGAAGTGATTGATGCTATAACAATCTGTTCCGTGATTACTTCAAAATTGCACTAAAAATGAGTATTTTAAATTGTTGGATTCATGCTAAGTTGTTTTCCAAGGCCTTGTTGATTGAATCCAAGGAGTACAAGACTCCCTTAGAAATCACATGGTTGGGACACTAGGCGACCTTTTTATATCTTAACCACACCTCGTGAATCGGTTCACCCGATAATCGATGAAAGTTATTGATCTCATCCCTCAATTAAAGCATTCGTGAGGGTGGAAAAATCTTTCAAGGAACGCATTCGTTATCTCGTTCCATGTAGTGACAGAGCCTTGTGGAAACTCCTCAAGCCATGTCGTGGCTTTCCCCGTAAAAGAAAGCAGAATAACCTTAGTCGTATTGATTCATGGGTGATGTTGGTTATATTGAAGGATTGACTTATTTTACGAAAGATCAGGATGTGGCGGTTGGCATCTCACTTGCTAACCCGTCGAAGTGTCATTTTATTTGGAGGTATAACATAATACTTGTGAAATGGAACATGACATTTCTTACAATTGGCGGTAGGGGAATAGTTCCGGCTACACCTTGTCCCATTGACTCGTCCTCCATATTGGAATAACCATCCACATTTCATTCTCATCCGTGTGGCTCATTCTTCCCACTGTTTTCACAATGATGAACCCTAGGCTTGGTGTTTCTTGAGCGTAGGAATTTAGGAGCGAATGAGAGGGTTTAATGAAAAACTTATTTCCTACACATTTAGGGGCAGTTAGATAACTCCCTAGAGATTTTTTGGACAAAATAGCCTAAAAAAATACAAGCCTGTGAATTTTTGGCCCAAATCTGCATTGGCTCCGTGTCACGGAGTTAGAAGAAATTTTTTTATTAAAAAGGATAGTGAGGTCCACTTCATCTTCGTGATATGGACCTTCTCATGAACCGATCATCCAGGTTGGAGTGTCTCTGGTAAATAAATCATAACCTTTTACTTTGGTTTCTGATTGACGAACGATTAACGGTGTTAGGAAAAAGACCCATAGGCATTTAATTTGATAGGTCATTGATAACATAATTCTTCATAATCGGAGAGATATGATCGTTTGAAGTTGACCTAAGTAAAATGTTATACCAAAACTTAATAAGTAAGGAATCTTTGAACCCGATGTTGTGCTAGATGTTCCTTATGACCTAAATTCACATCCAATACATTTCCCACACTTAAGAATTAATCTTAACACATATTTAGAAATCAACGAGTTTAGGCCTATATGCATTCAGAGAATGATTCAAGCCTTTGATTAGAATTTTTTGGGCTGTTACGAGGGCATTCAGAACTCTAGCCAATACTTCAGCGGACAATATGAACAATGCAGGGTATCGGGGTCCCCTTAACACCTCTAGTAGAATAAAAATAATATTGTACTCGACCAGTTATAAGAAATGAATACCAATTATTAGCAATTAATCTTCAAATCTTGTCTACTACTTGGTTATGAAATCCCAGTTTCTCCAGAACTTTAAAACAAGAAAGTTCAGTCCAGTCTATCATATGTTTTTGCCATATCAAGCTTTATTACAACATTGACAAGAATGTCTCTCTTTCTGATATCAGTAATAATCTATTGTGCTAATAGAATTTCTTAGTAATGTTACTCCTTTAACAAAACCAGACTGATTTTTTGAGATAAGGCTAGGCAGCAGACCTTCTAACCTGTTATGAAGAATTCTAGAGATGAAAAAAGAATAATTGTTTACATTAAGAATTATTATTATTATGAAGAAAGTTAACATAATTCACCTGATAAACAAATGTATATTAGCATATGGCTAAAGTTATAAAAATATGAATCCTGCCTTTTAGACTTTAACTTGAGTTTTCAGCATAAACATTCTTGAGGAATTCAATAGAAAGAGATAAGGATCTATAGTTTAGTTGATTGAAAATGTAGACATTAAAGGAGGAGGAAGAAGAGTTAAGAGATGGAAAGGGTCATATGTCCTTGAGTCAACATTTGCAAAGTTTTTCAAAATGGGGAAGAAATATAAGAAGCAACTTTAAAAAAATTAAGGGACATATGATGCCATTTCCTGCTTAATTGGGGTTGGCAAGACTATGAAACGATTGGATTTACCGATTGAACGAGTTATAACTTTCTTAATGCTCAACTTCCTGAATATTTCATTAGATTGCAACAACTCTTAACATTTTACCAATGAATTCTCAAATATAAATAGCCGGGGTGTGTCCTCATTGCCAAGGTAAAATGACCTTCTTGTAGGAACTTCTTTTAGGTTGCCAGTTGACCTAGTCTTTAGGAAGATTGTGAGTTGTTTAATTTAAGTTGAGTCAATCCACATATTTTCTATTTTAGTGGTAACGTGTTATGTTTCTTTTAGGAGTTATGTGTTCTATTTTTTAGGAGTAGTTTAATTATGCTCATTGTGGACTGATACATGTCCTATTTAAGTGGAAGTATTATGTTAAATATTTTCCTATATATATATAGGCTTGAAGATTCTGAATGAAAGAGGGATTCCAGCCATTGTCTTCTTCTTTTACGTATTTCTTATTTTCTTCTTAAGAGTATAGCAGTGGTATCCAAGCCAGATTTCGTGAGATTGAAAACAAGTGAGGCAAACAATTTTTTTTCACATTATCCAATGGCTACTGAAAATAATTTTGTGCAAGCATTCATTTCACGCTTTGATGGTCACTACGATCATTGAAGCATGTTAATGGAAAATTTCATGCGGTCCATCAACTATAGAGGTAGAGGTTGAGGTAGAGGCCGAGGAAGAGGAAGAGGAGTTCGTGGAGGCAAAGATTTCAACAAGAATTTCAAAGCCAACAATGATCAATCTCATAACAGAGGTCGCGACTATGACAAATCGAAGGTAGAGTGTTATAGATATCACAAATTTGGTCATTATACATCATATTGTTACACTAAACTGCCTAATGACAAAGAAAAAGAAAGTGCCAATTTTGCAATTTTGTTGAAAAGAAGGACGTAGAAACTTTGTTAATGGTTGTCCACGATGGAACAAAATACGAATATGATATTTGGTATGTAGATGCTGGATGCAGTAACCACATGAGTTGAAGTAAATTTTCTTTTTCATCTCTAAATGAAAATTTTCGTTCTACTATTGCCTTTGGTGAATGTTCAACTGTAGAAGTGATGGGAAAAGGTGATATGAAGATTAAAATCAAGAATTGTTTTGTGGAGACAATCTCTGATGTATTGTATGTTCCTGACTTAAAATGTAATTTACTTAGTGTTGGTCAGTTTCAAGAAAAGGGATACGTCATCACTATTAAGAAGGGCGAGTGTGAAATTTATGATCATATGAGAGGAGCTATTGCAATAGTTCAAATGAGCTCTAACAGATTATTTCCGCTAAAGATTGATAGTGTTCAATCTTGTTTGATGGTTGAAGTAAGGAATCCCTCATGGCTGTGGCATTTTCATTATGGTCACTTGAGTTTTGGAGGCTTGAAGACACTCCAACAGAAAAACATGGTCACGAGTCTTCCTCAAATCACTACACCTTCAAAAATCTATGAAGAATATGTTATTGGTAAACAACCTCGCTCTCAATTTCCCAAAGAAAAGTCATGGAGAGAAAATGATGTCTTAGAGTTGGTGCATTCAGATCTTTGTGGCCCGATAAACCTAACGTCCAATGGAGGTAAATGGTATTTAGTCCCTTTTACTGATGATTTTTCAAGAAAAACTTGGGTTTATTTTTTGCAAGAAAAATCTGAAGTTTTTTCAACATTTAAAAGCTTCAAAGTTAGCGTGGAAAATGAAGCATGGAAAACTATTAAGGCTTTCCGAACTGATCGTGGTGGCGAATATTATTCAAAAGAATTTGAAGTGTTCTGTGTAGAGAATGACATTCGAAGAGAGCTTACAACTGCGTATTCACCACAATAGAATGGTGTAACGGAAAGGAATAACAGAACCATCCTCAACATGGTGAGAAGTTTGTTAGTGAGAGGAAGCATTCCAAAGACTTTTTGGCCAGAGTCTGTAAATTGGAGTGTTCATATTTTAAACAGAAGCCCAACTTTTTTTGTTGAAAATATGACACTGCAGGAGGCATGGAATGGGAGAAAGTCAACCGTAGATCATTTAGAATCTTTGGATGCATTGCATATGCTTATGCCCCGGATGAAAGGAAGAAGAAACTTGATGACAAGGTTGAAAAATATTTTTTTCTTGGTGTAATTGGGTCTTCCAAAGCATATAAGTTGTTTAATCCATTGACCAAAAAGTTTGTTATCAAAAGGGATATTACTTTTGACGAGGAAAGCACTTGGGATTGGAATAGGCAACAGCCTACCCAAATCCTCTGCGATAGTAACGTTGAACAAGAGCAATTTTCAGCACTTTGTGTGCTGGGAAATTCATCAGTTTCAACCACTACAACTTCACCAACAATTTCTATAGCAAATGAAGAAGTAACTCAAACTGTCGGACGAGTTAGAAGAAGGCTTGCTTGGATGAAAGATTATAATGTAACTGGAATAGAAGATCTAACTATTCATTTTGCTTTGTTTTTAGATTTGGATCCTACATATTTTGAGAGTGATGTGAAGGAAGAAAAGTGGAGAAAAGCAATGGATGATGAAATTGATGCCATTGAGCGAAATGTTACTTGGGAGCTGTCAGATCTTCCAAATGGACAGAAAACCATTGGAGTGATGTGGACCTTCAAAACAAAGTTGAAGAAAAATGGTGAAGTGGACAACTACAAGGCACATTTAGTGGCTAAAGGATACAAGCAACAATACAATATCGATTATACAGAAGTATTTTCTCCCGTTGCCAGACATGATACAATTAGATTGGTTATCGCATTAGCAGCTCATAAGTCTTGGCTTATTTTTCAGCTATATGTCAAGTCGTTATTCTTACATGGGTACTTGGAGGAACATGTATTTGTAGAATTGTGACACCTCGGGTTCGAGAAAGACCAAAAAGGGGTTATATAGAAGGACTCACAGGCCAACACCTGGACCAGGGACCCTTCATGAAGCCCCATAGTGTCACACCCCGAGGCTACCCCCTTGACGTAAACACGGGACCTAGAATCACGAGTGACCCCAAGCTAACCCTGAAGCTGGCATATCATAAGCATACTAAAAACAACTGAATAAAGAGATACTATGCGGAAGCTAAAAGATGAGATAACTGAAAGATGGGGAAATACCCATTCCTGATCTAAGTATATATATATAAATTCTAAGAGTTTAATGATACTGAACATTCACTCAAAACTAAAGTTGAATCTAATAATATGTCTAAGAAAGCCTCTAATTGACTAGAGTTGTTGGGACATGTCCCCAGCTAACCCTAGCAAAATTGAAAATTGAAATAAAAGACTGAATATGAAAAACATGTCTATTGTCGTCGAAGTATGAGGACTCACCACTGAAGCTGCTGAATACGGATCAGGAACCGATCTATGCGTGATCTGGATACTGAATACATGAACCTACATCATGAAAGGATGTAGCGCAAAATATGCGTTAGTACTTGGAATGTAATGAGCATGCAGGATATAAATGATAACTGAACAAACATATAAGCTGAACAAAACATAACTGAGCAATGACATAATCTGAACAAAATAATAATACTGAAATATACTGAAATGAACTGAACTGAATGCAATGACCAAGTACTGATTAACATAACATGTTGAGACTGAATACTGAAGTATAATTGAAAACCTGGTCAAATGCACTAGAGTCTGACCGTGGGAGCTACTATTAACCGACATAAAACCACATGAGCTAAACGTGGAATCTGATGTATACGCCTCATCGAGAGGACCCAATATACCTTGGCAGGGGTATAAAGGCATGACTTGCGTGATCACTAAATTTGATGCCCAACAGAGGGGACTTATAAACCTACGGGGGCACGTAGTTCTAGGACTATGAGGGTACGCTAAAACCTAGTCCACTCGGTGCTAAGTCTACTCTCAACTGGAATTGTGTCTGATACAACATAACTGGATACTGGATAGCTCAGTATTCTGACATGCAAATCTGAGAATGCAACATTTATGAACTGACAATGTAACATTCGAAACTGGAGCATGTATATCTATTTAACTAACCTAGCAAGTGTAATTCATGAACTAAGAGAATCTACACCACTAGGGTTCTGAATTTCATGCAAAGAACTAAGCAATGATTTCACGAAAACATGATAATCTGATTAGGAACACCATAACAGCTAAATCACAACCAATATCTAAGGTTTTAGAAACACTAAGTCTAAACAAGATATAGAGAATCAACAATCTGACTGAATTATATGGACCTAGTGGATGAAAGGAACCCACTAGTGAAATCCCACATACCTGGTGACGACATTCACGGAGAAATCTTTCGATTTAAGAGTTGGAATTGAAGAAAATCTCCTGCTTGTTCTGGAGGGGAGTTGGTCGACTCTTTTCTCTTTTTTGCTCTATGTTTGATGAATTTTGGGTGAATGAATTGTTTAGGGTAAAGTCTGACTAGAATACTAGGCTAAAACGGAGTAAAACGACGTAGTTTAGGGATTAAACGATGTAGTTTAAATGTCCAAAGCATAAGGGAAAATACCAAAATGACCCTGACTTAACAGTTGACGAAGCCATCGACGGACCGTGGAGTGACCGACAGTTTGTCCTGGTAGGGCGTAGTTTGGCTTCAGAGAATTGGTGTTGAGGGTTACGATCCACAGACCTGGATCGCAGAATGTGGTCCTACCTACGGTCCGTAGGTCCTGTCATGGTTCTAGACTTTCTGGGGAAATATTGAGGTGCTCAACCACAGACCACACCTACGGTCCATGGTTCAACCTACGGTCCATAGGTGGCTTCCGTCGGTGGCACCTGCAACTTCACCAAATCTGTATTTTGTCCTTTCTCGAATCTGGGGTGTTACACAGACGGGCTATGAATAGGACCATGGTGTGTGTGGTGGCCCGTGGTAAGTCCCCCAAGGAGTGTTGGGAAGGAATCCCATCCCACGAGGGTCTTAACGGCACGTGGGGAGGCATAAGGAGAGTAATGTTGCCCGTGTAGGGGAGGCAGAACCCATCTCAAGTCAGCCTCTTCTCACGAACCCTTAAACGGGTCGTGACGGATAAAACAACCCGTGAAGCTGGTCGTGATGAGAGTCAAGGTAACAAGGGGTCTCCCTAAGCCACTGGTCCAAGGGCCACGACTGCCTAGACAGCTCGTGGACCCTTAGATGGCCCGTGAAGACCTCCATGTGGGGTTTGCGTCTGCTTTAAGTCAGGATCATTTGGTCTTTTCCTAATTATTCTATTTTTATACTATGTCGTTTTACCCTTACCTAGAACTCATATATAAGTATTTTTAACCCCAAATTTCTCCAATTAAGATCATTCTCTCAAATTCTTAAAAGAAGATCAAGTTTTCTTCTCCCATAATATTTCTCTCTGTAGAAAACTTGAAGAAAAAGGATTTAACCTAGGGTTTCAAGTCATGTCTCATAATCCTCCATTGAAGGCAAGCAATTAACATTGAGGTATGATAGTTTTCATCCATGGAGCCCTTCCCTCCATTGAGTTCCTAAATTCTCCAAGTTGCAAAGTTAGAAATCCACTATTGAGTTAGGGTTTTTCTTCCATGTTATGGGTTCTCTTGATTATTGCTTTAGTTGACTGTTTTATGATATTCCAAGCATGAATTGATATAATTCTATGGTTTTTATGATGAATTCCCTTGAACCCATACCCATCCCATGTTTTACAAGTTATGATGATCTAATGTGGGTTGTAGAATTATGAAGGATGAGTTTTATGAAATCATGCATGTTATCATGAAATTTATGTAAATGTTTTAAGGATGCTTTGAGAGTGAAGTATCAATGATGTTGTTGTTGTTGTGTTGTTGAAAGGATTTCTCATATACACATGAAAACATGATTGTGAAAAGTTTTCTCACATAATAAGGGTTCTTAAGGTTAAAAGGCTTTTCTCACCGAAAATGAACCAATGATAAGGAGTTATTCTAATGTAGAGGCAAGAGGCGATTACCCATGGTCTCTATTGAAAGACAAGAGGTGATTCCCCATGTCACATGATGCAAGGACAAGAGGCGATTACCCATGTTCCTTTAAAAAGATAAGATGAATAAGATTAAGAACTATTTTGTGGAAGTTAAGCTTAGTATCGAGTGGTTGAGTGGCAATTACCCGTGTCCCATCAACTATGTGTCAACATAAGATTGTCTAAATAGGCATTAGCTAGTGGATCCACATAAGCTAGAAAGTTCATGGTCTTACCTTGGCAAGTAGGACAACCCTTTTCGGTGTGGGAGATATCAGATTCCATGTTGATAGCTCACATGGTCTTATATGTCGGTTAAGGCTACTTCCCACAAGCAACCTATGATGAACTAAGGTTACTTCAATAAGTACCTCACATGGGTTTTAAGATGATGTCTACTTGCATTGACCATGTTTTATATCTTATGTTTCCGAACTCCTAAACTCATGTTTTAGCTTGGTCATTGCACTCTTATAAAAATGTCCCTTTTTAGCATGTTCTGTATGTTTTTATGCATGACTATCATACTTGGTACATATTTTTACTAACGCATACTCTTGCCTACATTTTCCCAAATGTAGGGTCAGATATTTAGGGTTCCAGTTTCGTGGCTAGAGTTCTTTGAGAAGATTCTGAGCTTTGGTGAGTCCTCATGCTTCGAGGGTCGGACTTTTACATTTTTCAGTCCTTCTTACTTTCAGACTTTGTACGTGATGCCAGGGTTACATCCTGGTCAGTCTTGATGTATTAGATGGCAAAATAAGACTTAGTAGACTTCCGTTTTACTTTGATATAACTATTAGACTTGAAATATTTTTCCTTACCTCTTTCGTATTTCTTATATCTTATTATGCATGCTATGTGGCTTGTGTAGGGCCTCTCGGGGTCTTATCCATGTTACACCTAGGGGGTACCTTGGGTTGTGACAAGAATAACCCCCTGGTTATGTTAAAATTGAAAATGAGCATAAGGTTTATAGATTGGAAAAAACCCTCTATTATCTAAAACAAGCTCCTCGGGCTTGGTATAGTCGCATTGAGTGGTATTTTCTAAAAGTTTGTTTTTCAAAATGTCCTTATGAGCATACATTGTTTGTTAAGATTGGGGATCAAGGAAAGATGCTCATTATTTGTTTGTATGTTGATGATCTTTTTTTTACTAGAAATTGTGGTGTCATGTTTGAAGAATTTAAGAAGTCGATGAATGATGAGTTTGAAATGTCGATGCATTACTTTCTTGGCATAGAGGTAGTGCAATCTGATAAAGGGATATTTATTTGATTTCAGATGATGGATTGCAATCCAGTTAACAGTCCTACTGAACTTGGCTTGAAGCTACATAAAAATCCTATTGGGAAGAAAGGTTGATAGCACACTTTACAAAAAAATTATGGGCAGTTTTATGTATCTCACTGCTACAAGGTCTGGCATAATGTATTCTGGGAGTTTAATCAGCAGGTACATGGAGAATACCACAGAAATGCATTTGTCTGCAACCAAGAGAATTCTTCGTTACTTGAAAGGGACGAGAGACTTTGGGATATTTTATAAGATGAGTAAAAAGTCCAATCTTCTTGGCTATACAGACAGTGACTATGCTGGTAATTATGACGATCGAAAAAGCACTTCAGCTTATGCTTTTATATTTGGGTCCAGTGTTATTTCATGGTCAGCAACCAACTGTTACTTTGTCTACTACGGAAGTCGAGTTTGTTGTTGCGACTGCTTGTGCCTGTCAAGCTATTTGGTTGAGGAGACTTCTGGAGGAGTTGAAATTCAAGCAGCCAGAAGCTACCAAGATTTTTTGTGACAACGGTTCAGCAATTCAAATATCCAAGAATCCAGTGCTACATGGAAGAAGCAAGCACATTGATGTGAAGTTTTATTTTTTACGAGATCTTAACAATAATGGAGCAATTGATCTGATCCACTGCAGGAGCGAAGACCAGGCTACCAATATTTTCACCAAGGCCCTAAAGATGGTGTCATTCATTAAACTTAGAAGGCTGCTAGGCATATGCACAATCAAAGATGTAAACTAATTGTTAGCAAACATCAGTTTAAGGGGGAATTGTAGGAACTTCTTTTAGTTTGCCAATTGACCTAGTCTTTAGGAAGATTGTGAGTTGTTTAATTTAAGTTGAGTCAGTCCACATATTTTCTGTTTTAGCAATAACGTGTTATGTTTCTTTTAGGAGTCATGTGTTCTATTTTTTAGGAGTAGTTTAATTATGTTTTAGGAGTAATTTAATTATGCTCATTGTGGACTGATATGTGTCCTATTTTAGTGTAAGCATTCTATTAAATATTTGCCTATATTTAGGCTTGAAGATTCTGAATGAAAGAGGGTGTTTTTCCAGCCATTGTCTTCTTCTGTCACGTACTTCTTATTTTCTTCTTAAGAGTATAACACTTGTCCCCAAAAGAACACCTCAACAATGACAAATTTTCATAATAAAGAACAAGGTGAAAGCATCATCAAAAGTTCAAAAGCAAGAAGCTGAAGTAATGTTCAGAAGGAGTTGCAACTTCAGAAGGAGCACACGTGTAGTATAATATAATAATAATGCAAAAAAAAAAGGAGAAAGCATTAGCAAACTAAAGTTTGGGGTAATTTAAGATCTTCACAATTCCATCAAATGTACTACAATTATACTCTCAAACTAAGGAAACCTCAATCCATCAAGCCTCCGAAAATAACTTAGTTCGCACTCACACCAGAGAAGCTTCTTTCAAAGTAAGCTTTCCCATAAAACAAATCATTTAGAAGGCAACAAACAACAGTCAAGCTAAACATCTATGTCAACCCACACAAATCACTCTGTACAGTAGTTTTCCAGTAAAGGGAAAGCTGGAATCACAAAATCACGATCCCTTGGCCAATTTTTGTGCACTCATGAGGCTTTTAGTCAACCATATTGCCGTTTCTCTGGATGAAACTGCATCATCGCCAAATGGTTTCAGCACACCAGCAAGCTCATCAATTTTTTCCTGCTTGAGTAGTCGTGCACAAACCTCTAAAAGGGATTCCAGAGCTTCAGCTCTTTCTTGAGTCGGATTTTCCCAGTCGTTCTTGTGCCCGTCACCAGCTAAGGCAGCTAGTGCCTTAAGCAGTGAAACCCTATCATCTAGTGCTTGACGTTTAGCATCTTCAATCATATTTGCATTCTTTTCTATCTCATCTTTAAGTGGGCTTGACCTATTTCTTTCAGAAGCTATGCAGTCAACAGAAACTTCTTTAAACTCGCCAACATTTTCACTTTCAGATGCATGACACCTTAGTTCAGCATCTGTATCAGATTTTGCAGGTCGTGTAGTTGATGAAGTGCTTTCTTCATCATAAGACCGTGTTTTCTCAGTGGAGCTTCCACTAGACGAAATCATTCTGCTAGGCTTTGCGGAGGTACAATCTAGTTCATTCAAGTCTGCTTCTCCACTGCCACTTGGCGTGCTCAGCTCCTCAAGGTCTTTTGTTTTGTCATTCTCCCCGTCACCTTCTTCAGATTGTGGAACATTCTCAACAGATACTTTCTCTTGTTCCTCAGAGTGCGTATTTGCCATGAATCTTGAAGAGTTTGGTGTATTTGTACTTCCTTCTTGCAATAGAGGGTCGGATTGATCGCCTCCACTGCAAATAGCTGCCTCACTAGCATCCCAACATTTAGAATCCACACCATCTACAAATATCTTTGCTGAGTAGCTAGTAGGATCAACTCTCTTAGTCTCAAGTTTGGCTTTAAATGTGTCATAGTTGTCAGATAAATTTCGTGGCCGAATGTTGTCCCTTTCATCAAAGTGAAAAACAGGACCCTTCTCTTTAAGCCCAAGAGATGTGTCACTTCCATCAAAGTGGAAAACAGGACTCTTCTCTTTTAGCCTTAGAGGTCTGTCTCTTATGAATCTAGGACTGCCAGATTTTCCAGGTGATTGCTTTGTTTTTTCCTTTGGGCTGTTTGGAGACTTCACTGGAAGAAAAGCAGATGAAGGGTTGCGGCAGCGAAGGAGGTATGGCTGCAAATGTTGATGCCTTAACAACTCCGCAGTCTGAAAGTGATGATGAAAAAACAAATCAGAAAGACTGACGATTTCAGATTTAATTGCATTTGAATATATGCAGCTTGCACTCACTGTTGGTCTGTGTTCAGGGCTTTTCCTTAGCATGCTTTTAATAATCTGTTTCCTGGAAGCATTGATCCATCTTGTCAGTTTAATGATTAGTGGCTAGATAAACAATTATAAGTGCTAGTAGAAATAAGAACCACTTCTTAACAATGGTTGGAAGCTACTTACAAGTTGGAGGAATATATAATTGGAAGTGGTGATAAAGAGCCCCTGTTTATTTTATTGATAAGTCCTGTCATGTCCTGCCGAATAAAAAAACCTTTCAATGTTCCACACAAATAATATTAAAGGTAAACAATGTATTATGAATTATGATGTTCACAGATAGCTGAAAGGTCAACGTACTGGAGCTCTAAATGGTGCCTGGTGTGCAGCAATCTCAAACATACAGCATCCTACAATCATATCAAACTATTGCTTCATTATTAAGGAAATAATAAAAAGGAAATGCATTACTTCACCAGTTCTCTTACCAAGAGACCATATGTCAGATTTGTAGCCATATGGTATATCAGCAAGGAGCTCAGGACACATATAGTTTGGAGTACCAACAACCTGTTTGGAGGCAACAAGTCACTAATATAAGTTATTGGCGAAG
This sequence comes from Solanum acaule, assembly GCA_036250505.1. Lineage (NCBI taxonomy): Eukaryota > Viridiplantae > Streptophyta > Magnoliopsida > Solanales > Solanaceae > Solanum > Solanum acaule. The sequence goes on along the minus strand of JAJOOR010002371.1, from coordinate 18,714 downwards.
TTAGAACTAGTAGCATGTTCCTCGAACACATAAAGGCAGGGTATTTTATAATTGAACACTACCATACATAGAAATCACAACAAGATGACATACTATAACCAAACAGAACACCTGGTTTTCTCAACATTGGAGGGGGATAGGGTGCTCTCTAGTTAGTCACTACGTAAACATATTGAATCATTTATTGAGACGATCATAGTTCATTGCTAATAAGCAGGAGCTAATTTTTCCACTACAGCTGTATGAATATACAGAGAACTCGTACCGAGGAAGCAAGGCCTTCTCCATCTAAAAGTTTTGCGAATCCAAAATCACCTGTGTAAAAAAAATAAACAGATTTAATTCATAGATAACATAGAAGCAACGAGGGTGCTATCATGCACTTGGTTGTCATTCTTACCTAGCCGGATGTCATTGTCCTTTGTGACAAAAATGTTAGATAACTGAAATAAATCGAAGTAGTTCATGTTAAAACATGTCATACAAGGAAAGCTCATTAATAGATCAGGGCCTGTTTATACCTTCACGTCTCTGTGTAGAACACGGTTGGAGTGCAGATAATCTATCGCCAGTAATAGCTGAGTCAGCCATTTGCAGAGTTTCTGCAGAGGAAAAAGTTGGTGAACACAAAAAATTTTAAGTGAACCACTCTAGTATGGAGAACCCATTATGATGGAAGCTGTATCTAAACTACCTCTTCTGGGAAGAGAGCTCCTCTAGACTTCCTTATGATCTTAGCCCTGATTACCCAAAAAACAAAAAAGTCATTATCTTCATATTACACCATAAAACATTCCCATGATCTTATTGCTTTCAACCTTGTAATTTAGGAAAAGGTGTCTAAAGATTCTTCATTTAAAAGCATCATAGCGTAGTTCAATCTACAAATATGTTTTGACCATCTTTTGGGAGAAACATTAAGTATAAAAATGCTAGCAAGGCTAGGATAACCACTTACATATCTCCACCTTCACAATAGTTGGTAACGATGCATATCCAGTTCCCCTGAAAGAAAAACAAAGTCAATCCTGTTTTGAGGCAACTCGATATAGATTTTTCTCAAGTCAAGGATAATTATTTCAGTTCCAAATCCTGTTCTAGAAACTGAATAACATAATACCTTCTCGACCCAAGCATCCTTGTACTCCACGATATATGGATGGCTTAACTTAGCTATCAGATCCATCTGCCATAGAATAATACATACACAGATATCAATTAGCTAAACATTATGCAGATCTATCTACTCAACATAATATCATTCCATTTTACGTGGCCTAACTTGATGAGAATACTAAAAATAAGACAAGCTGAACGTGTGTGGTTTCAAAGGTAAGACTAAATTTTTTCGATAGGTAAAGGTAAAACTATATTTTTTTAAGCTAATATACCACCAGGAGAAGTCCTTCATGGCTTATTTTATTATTAATAATAATAAATCTCAAATAGAAAGTACAAGGTAAGACTAAAGTTAACTTATCAATTGCAAAACTTTTCTTGACTGCAATGACTACTTGCAGTCAAAAGGTGTCACCGCAGCACTATCTATTTGCTACCATAAACTCAAGAGAATCTAAGGCTGCAGCAGAAGGTTTACTTATTAAAGGTCATCCCATCTTTGACAGGAAAATGGCCACAGTATTAGAGCAAAGGGAATACTTATTGGACATTGGGGCTTATAAAGTTCTTCACAAGAACATTTTAGGAGCAGTCACCTAAATAATAAAAGAAAGTGATTTTAGCATTTATTACAAGTTCCACAGACCACAAGTAGCAAAATGCACAGATACTAATCCAATCTAAGAGTTTCAGTCAATTAAGTTCAGAAGTTTGCAAACTTTTGCTATAAGATTTTGGTTTGGATGGTCACACTCATCACAATAGTTTTCTACATTTCTTCTCTACCAAAAATTATGGATAAATTCCGCTGCTACTTCTCTTGCACCCCAAATTATCAGCTCATGCAACCTTTGGAATTCCATTAGTTACCTTCAGTTATTTCATTTTTCCTTATGTATGTCTTATTACCAAAGGATCTACTAATCAAGTAACAAAAAGACAAAAAAGTAATCTAAAAGTTCTATTTCTACTTCAGCTTCATCTGTAGTTACTTTAGGACATTGATCCATACTTCATCCTGTTGAGAAGATGCCAAGAAATATTAATCCATATTTACAGTACCAGTTAGTGGTTTCCAACATAGAGGTCACTGGAAACTAGTAGGGAATATCATTGAAGATCTTCACCGATATACTTAACCATTTGTCTAATCATCATATTCAACTACTAAGGAAGACTGCCCATACAAAGAAGGGTTTGAATTGAAGGACTGTTCCTTCATATGTACAAGAGTAAAATAGTGAAAAACGACACGCCAAAAGAAATAGCAGTTCTGTGATATGAGGATGATGATCAATGACTTGGCATTTATTCAAAATGCTCTTATTTTTATAGGACTAGATTAACTAAGTTCTAATTTTGAAGAAAAAATTGCCTTCTATTATGAACCGAATTTTGTCTCAAGGACATTCATGACTGAAGACCAATATAAAGGAAAGATTAAGGAAATGCTTAACTTAAATTTGTGGAATATTTATTTCATAATAGAAAGAAAATGCAGCAGTTGGAAACAAAATTAAGGATTGTAAGGAAAGGACATTGATGGCTGACGATGAAAGACAACAACATACCCGGTGTAATCCCACAAGTGGGGTCTTGGGATGTGGTGTGTACGCAGCCTTACCCCTACCATGTAAAGGTAGAGAGGCTGTTTCAGACAAGGAAAGACGTGGGCACAAAATCTACAACAATGGATTTATTGGCCTCAATCAGGCAGTAAAAATATTGGCTAAGAGACGCAAACTATTGATTATAGATATCAACTTCTGTTAGGTACTTGTGATGCAACACTTTTGTCTAGTATAGCTTCCCAATGTAAAATGTAAGAGGATCACTAAAATAGGCAACCTAACTTTAGGTTTCTCAGTTTAAGCATTGAATCATGTACCCTTGCATTTGGTAAGAAGCTGAAGTCTCTGATCAAACCAACATCAAAATTAGGTAATATAGGCACAGAATTGATTATAAAAGAATACAATATAATGAAGCATTTGAAGTGACCTCTTGAAGTGCAGTACGCTTGAACTTGTCTGTCTGCTTTGCTAAAGGTATCTTCTTCAGAACATACCTAAAAGGAGGAATTTGTATTCCTTGTTAGTCAAAATAATTTGAATGTTGTAGGCAATGGGTTCAGTATTAGGCAGGGTCTTTAACTCAATCAGAAAAGGGTCATTTACAGTTGTATCATTATGTCACTGCAAATGCAAAAAAATATTAATTTGTGGGTTGGGTTTGTATGTAAGAGTAACTTGTGGCCAGCACAAATCATTTCATTTTCAAGATGTTCATCAGCACATAACAATTTTTATATCAAGACTTTTCTTTTGGCAATTAAGTAACATTTTATTAATTCAGAGGCAGAAAAGCAAAGCTCCTCCTACCAGACCCTTCAGGAGGCCAGTGGTTTGGGCTTGGGACTTCCATGTTGGAGGTCTCAAGTTTGAAACCCCTTGCCAACAAAAGCAAGGGGTCCAAGCTTGCCTAATGCGGGTTTGTGAGCTATTGCACAGAAGCAGGGTTTTATCACGTGTGCACCAAAGGTAGCGGCTGCGGATTTCCTTGTCATCCAGAAAAAGAAGAAAAAAGAGGGCTCCTCCTACCCAGCCAAAATTGAAGCTGGTACCTCCAAAAAGAAATCTACTTACATCCTGAAATGATATGTTAAGCAAATAGTATCCCTGAAATTGTTATGAGGAAAGAGAAAGAAAATAGTTGCTTACTTGTTGTTGTCAGTGGTATGAAGAACAAGAAATGCTGTTCCAAAAGCACCTCTTCCAATTTGCTCTATCACTTGATAATCATCTATCTTTGACTTGCTGCTACCATTTTGTATCTCCATTCTACCCTCAAAACAAAGATACAAACTTCAAAACACCAATCTCTAGTCTCAAATTAAGGGAAAAAAAGTTGGGATTATTCAAGTAAACAAAGCTGTTGGAATAAATTTGCATAAAGCTATAATGATGTTAAGCTGCAACAACTATGTGTCTTGTGTGTGTGAGAGAGAAAAAAAAAAGACAAAGAAGAGGGCCCATAGGAAAGAAAAGGGTTGGTTGGGCTTGGAATTTTGGCAACACAACAAAATTCAACTATTCCCAAATTTATTTTTAATTATAAAAGTCAAATTTTACCCCTTCCAAAGAATTTAATTATAAATTCCTTAGTCTCAACATTATTACTCCACATATTAAAAGACTAAGAAAAAGTATTTAGCCTCGTCTTGTATGAGTGGTGTAGAAATAAATTTAGTCATATCGCACCATGTTGGTTTCATATTATTATGAGCACTAACTAAAATAAATAATTTCTGAGAGGGACATATTCCGTCCTAAAGCAACAAGGGAATATATAGAAAATGGTACGTGTGTGTGTGTATGATAGAAAAGGAGGAAAGTTTTGGTAGGAAAACAAGTGAGGGACCAATTAAAGACCTTTGCTTGCAATTCCACAATCAATAAAAGGGTGTTCGAATTGACCATTTCACACACAAGGAGAAATATTTAACATCTTCTTATTGGGTCATACCCATGATGTGTCACTATCCTACACTCAATACAGCACCCCAAACGTATTTTTTAAGGATTGGGACTTTTTGTTATTTGTTTTTTTTTTTAATTCTTGGCTCACGGACATCTCTTTGTATTTTAAAAAAATTTAAAACATTTCTCTCTTTTTTTTTCTTTCTTCTTCCTCCAAAATCATTATTGTACTCCCATATTCTCTCGTTTCTTTATTTTCTGTCTATGTAATTGTTGGTGAAGGTTGAACTGAAATTTTGTCACGATCCGAAAACTCGGGTCATGATGGCACTTATCAAGACTTGTCGCTAGGTAAGGCAACTCATATGTGGAATGACAAGAAAACAGACATATTGGACAGAATCAACGGCCAAGGAGAAGATAACAACAATACAAAGCGATACACAATGGAAAAAAAGAAATGACATAAATATACAACAATACAAGATCCAATCTCACAAACCGGTGGATGAGGGTACGAAGCTACTATACTAAAAAGAGTACAAGCTACGAAAACCAAAATAAGTACAGACTTGTTTCGAATGCAAAAGACTAGCCAAAAACTATAAACAGAAGGAGATGAGTCAAACTAGGACGTCATCTCTTCACCCTTTATCTCTGGGAGTCCCCTCTGAAGCTCGAAATCTACATTGTCGGTTGGCGCTCAGATATTCATTACGAAAAACATATGTAGAATGTAGTATGAGTACCAAAACAATAGGTACACAGTAGGCATCATAGGGCGATTGAGCTTGGAAAGCAAATGCATAATGAAAAGTGAAGAAATAAACGATAGTTAAGGGTCATAAAAACGTAACCATAGCAGAAAGTCTAATTATACACCTCAACAATCTAGCACGAACAGAAAGATAAAGTAAATAAGATAACGATGACCTAATTGAATCCCCATAAACCCCATAAGGTATACTCGTGCACAATTGAAATGAAAATATCCCAAATGGACCCTCATTAGCCCGATGAGTATAGAACAGAGCTGATGGTATCCCTAGATATAACTAAGTATAATTTGGAACTCATACGGTCGACCCAAAACTTCGAATAGCAACGAAGACACCTCGAAGAACCCAAAAGAATCAAGATGCTAGGACTCAAACACGACTAATAAAAGCATGCCTGGACTCAAACCGCGACTAGTAGAAATGCATTTGGACCTCAAACCATGGGTAGAACACTCTAAAGAACGAAGAACCCCATACTCACACGCTCATCATCAAGTGGAAAGATATCATACAACAAAACCTCCATTACGTCAGAAGTGAGCTACTCCTGCTCGGAATCCATAACCCAATCCAATCTTACTATTAAAGCCTAAATCACAACCTAAACATATTGAGGTCGTGACATAAGAAAGTTATTGATGAAAGTCCAATAAAAGCGGAGTTTTCACCTAACTAAGGATTCATACTACATGACCCAAGTTAGCTTCATCAATTTATAGGTGTCACGACCCCGACCGTCGTGATTGGCACCCACACTAACTCTCCGGTGGGAGCACCACTACTACAACTCAAACCAAGAAACTAAACCAAAACTAAGGCATTTAAGTTACAGAAGCAAGTTAAATACTAAGGAAATAAATAGGGAATTCCCATAAACTCCAAGAAAAGTCTGACAAGAACTAAACAATGCGGAAGAAATAACCTAGAACTTGAAAGTCAATGTACCAAAACATCTAAAGTTCAACAAGTCTAAACAAGAAGGGATGCAACCCCGATCTAATGAATTACTCAACTAACTAGAACATAATCTAAGTCCAAAAATGGTGGACATAGACGAAAGAGAACCCATGGTAGTCCAGAAGAATTGACTTACCCTTGAATTCAAACGATCACTGATCTCCTATGCGAGGTCAGTTAGTAGTCGCTTGAAGATGCCCTGTACTCAACAAAAATAAGAGCAAGTGCAGTATCAGTACACAACCACAGTTTACTAGTAGGATCACACGGCTATCCCACTAAGTGCAACATACATAAGTCAATACAACAATATAATCACATGCACATATCGAACATATACAATATCATCAACATATATGAACAATTCACATTTTCTCAAGATACACAATTATGACAAGTCATTGGTCCTTTCATGGAACCCGAATTAATGAAATTACACCTATATCGCGAAAAACCCAAACAGTTAGCATACCGGAACGTGGTACCCAATCCAATAATTATGTCAGATTGTGGCAACCAATCCCATAGTTATGTCGAAATGTGGCAACCGGTCCAAGTTAGTTATGTCGGAACGTGGCAACCGATCCATTCAACACACCACAATCACAATCACAAGTATATCCTCAAGATCATACAATTAAGTCATGATTTCATGGTAATCATCATTCATCTATCTCATTTACAGCAAGTGTGATCAATAATGCAATATTCGTATACATGCAAGTATCATAATGAAGCAAAAACCAACATACATCACACAATCATAGAATCACAACCATCACCTACCTCGAAACAAGCTTGAAACCCTAAGAAACTTGATCCTTCCCTTTTTGGATTCGTTCCGCTTGTTCTTGGTATACAAACAATCAATATAATACAAGAATTAATAAACAACCACTAATTACCCGAATTACTAATAATTCTATAAACCCTAGATCAAACCCATGATCCCAATTATCCAAATTAGAGTTGTTTCCACCATAGAATCTATAACAAAACCCTCCCTCATCAATATTCACCTATTCTATTACGTTCTACGGATCAAAAAATAGGTTCGGGGAGTGAAAACCTTACCTTTAGCCTCAAGAATGGTGAAAAACGAGTAGGAGTCGCCTGTGGTTCGTTCCTTAGCTCTAAAAATTGAAAAGTACCAAATAAGGTCATTTAGGGGTTTATTTACGACTTTAAGTCGCGTCTGGCCTGCCACAGCGACCACCACCCCGCTACAACGTCCCCGCCAAAGCTACCAAAATCCCCGCCAAGGCGGGTTGCACGAAACAGAGAGTTATTTAAAGAATTCCAAAATCTCCATTTCACAACACACCTCTAACCAATGACGCTAAAAAAATACCCTTTACGCTAAGATCGATTTTGAGAGTTCTACTCACCTGAATTCAATTCTGTAAAGTCGTATGGATTCCTTAACGAGTTATCTAACTACTCATGTAATCAAAATCATAAATAATTCACCTGATTGTTTCCAGATTTCCCTGCCCTTAAAGACTCTGATTTCATCCAAATCTGGACTAGGTTGGGAAAATCCAAATACTACGAAAAAAATTTCCAGCCCCAAATTTCCCCCCGTTGGCTTTTCTATAACGACGGAAACAGGTCATTACAATAGATACCAATTTACCCATCACTCGTCCTGGAGTGACAAAACTTAGGAAAATAGGCTAAAGAAGAAATAAAGTAGTACCTAAATCGACAAACAATTGGGGATACTTGTCTCGCATGTCTCTCGATTTCCCAAGTAGCTTCCTCAACTGGACGATGCTTCCATTGAACTTTCACGGACTTAATCTCCTTAGTCCTCAACTTACGCACATCACGATCAAGAATTGAATCGGTTCCTCCTTATATTTAAGGTCCTTGTCTAACACAATTGAGTCCCACTTTATGATATAATCCCCGTCACCATGATACCTCTTCAACATGGACACATGAAATACCGGATGAAATCCCAATAAATTAGGAGGTAAAGCCAATCTATACGCTACCGGTCCCACACATTCAAGAATCTCAAATGGACCAATGTATCGCGGACTTAGCTTACCTTTCTTACCAAATCTCATCACCCCTTTCATGGGTGATACTTTAAGAAGAACATTTTCTTCGGTTTGAAACGCCATGTCTCTTACCTTATGATCCACATACTTTTTTTGTCTACTCTGGGCTGCTAAAAGCTTAGCTTGAATGCTCATCACCTTATCTTGAGCTTCTTTCACTAAATCTACCTCCAAAGGTTTCACATCTCCAGCCTCAAACCATCCTATGGGTGATTTACTTCCCCTCCCATAGAGTGCCTCAAATGGTGCCATATCAATGCTGGAGTGATAACTATTATTATAAGAGAATTCATACAAAGGTAAGAACTTATCCCAATGTCCTCCAAAATCAATCACGCATGCCCTCAACATGTCTTCTAGCACTTGAATAGTCCTCTCCGACTGCCAATCTGTCTGTGGATGGAAGGCTGTACTAAAAGTGAGTTATGTGCCTAATTCATCATGCAATTTCCTCCAAAACTTGGATGTGAATTGGGTACCACGGTTTGAGATGATATAGAGGGGCACCCCATGCAACCTTACTATCTCTTTCCCATAGACTCTAGCCAATTTCTCAGCATTATAATCTATTCTTACTGGAATAAAATGGACTGACTTGGTCAATCTATCAACCACTACCCAAATAGAATCAAACTTTTCCAAAGTCTTGGGAAGACAAATCCATGGCTATTCTTTCCCACTTCCATTCCGGGATTGGAATTATTTGAAGCAAACCCGCAGGCCTTTGATGTTCATACTTCATTTGTTGAAAATTTGGACACTTCGCCACAAACTATGCTATATCCTTCTTCATGCCCGGCCACAAATAAATTCGCCTCAAATCTTGATACATCTTCGTCACACCCGGATGAATAAAATATCGCGAACCATGAGACTATGCCAACAATTTCTCAATCAAGTCATATACTCTAGGAACATATATTCTCCCTTTGAAAATTGAGCACACCATCTGCATCAAGGGTGGTCTCTTGTGCTTTACCATTCGCAGTCTTCTTCCTAAGCTCCTCCAAATTCTCATCCTCAAATTATTTGGCCTTGATCTCCTCAATGAATGTGGCCCTTACTTCAATACTAGCTAACACCCCACCTCTTTCTGAGATGCCCAACTGCATGAATTTAGACTCCAAGGTCTGAATTTCCTTAGCCAAAGGTCGCTTGGTTACACTTAGGCAAGCTAAGCTACCCATACTCACCGCCTTTCGACTCAAAGCGTCTTTCATTACATTAGCCTTACCCGGATGGTATTGAATGGTGACATCATAATCTTTAAGTAACTCCATCTACCTTTATTTTCTCAAATTCAGATCCTTTTGAGTGAACACATGCTTTAAACTATGATGATCAGTAAATACCTCACATTTAACACCATAGAGGTAATGTCGCCAGATCTTAAGAGCATATACTACCGATGCCAACTCCAAATCATGCATTGGATAATTTCTCTCATTCACCTTCAATTGGCGCGACGCATAGGCTATGACATTCTTATCCTGCATTAACACCGCGCCCAACCCATAATGAGAAGCATCACAATAAACTATAAAATCCTTACCTTCCACCTGTAACGCTAGAATAGGTGTGGTGGTCAAGAGAGTCTAGAGCTTTTGGAAGCTCTCCTCACATTTTTCAGTCCATTCAAATGGTATCTCCTTTTTGTTCAAATTAGTCAAGTGAGTGGCAATAGAAGTAAAGTTCTTCACAAATCGACGATAATAGCTAGCGAGCCCTACAAAACTCCTAACTTCAGTCACGGAGCTAGGCCGAACCCAATTCTTAATCACCTCAATCTTTTGAGGATCCACCATTACCCCTTCTTTTGAAACTACATGCCCAAAAAATGAAGCAAAAGTCAACCAAAATTCACACTTAGAAAATTTAGCATACAACATTTGTTTCCCAAGAATACCCAGAACAACACGAAGATGGTCAGCATGCTCTTCCTTTATTTTTTAGTAGACCAAAATATCATCAATAAAGACTAACAAATGAATCAAGAAATGGCTTAAACACCCCATTCATCAAACTCATGAACGCTGCAGGTGCATTAGTCAAACCAAATGACATAACTAGGATTCATAGTGCCCATAGCGAGTCCTAAACGCCATCTTGGGCACATTCTCAAGCCTAATTTTTAATTGATGGTAACCAGACCTTAGATCAATCTTAGAGAAAACTGATACACCTTGCAATTGGTCAAAAAGATCATCTATCTGAGGCAAATGATACTTGTTTCAAATAGTGACCCTATTCAATTGCCGGTAATCTATACACATTCTCATACTACCATCATTTTTCTTAACAAACAAAACTAGGGCACCCCATGGGGAGGCACTAGGTCGAATAAATCCCTTGTCAAGAAGCTCTTGGATTTGAGCCTTAAGCTCTCTTAATTCCGTTGGAGCCATAGAATATGGAGGAATAGAAATGGGGCACATACCAGGCTCTAAATCAATGCAGAAATCTATATCTCTATCCGGAGGTATACCAAGCAAGTCACTAGGAAACACTTCTCTAAATTCTGACACCATAGGAATAGACCCAATAGATGGAGCCTCAATCTCAACATCCTTAATATAAGCCAAACAACCCTACCCTATCAATTTCTTTGCTCGGATGGAGGATATGATCTTAGTTCGCTTAGGCTTGTACACCCCTTCCCACTCTAATTTTTCTCTTCCCGGAATTTCTAGAGTTACGGACTTACTATTTCAATTAAGCACATCATAATAAAGGGACAACCAAGTCATGCCTAAGATTATGTCAAAGTCAGTCATATCCAAAATCACCAAATCAGCCCAAGTCTGAAAACCCATAAACAAAATAGGACAAGCACGATAGATATGGGTAATTATGATTGACTCTCCAACTGGGGTAGAAACATGGATATAGGCATTAAGTATATCACAAATCATATCAAACTCTGAGGCAAATCGCACAGATACATAAGAATAAGTAGAACCCGGATCAAATAACATATTAGCCATCCGGTCACAGACAAGAATAGTACCTGTGATCACTGTGTCAGACGCCTCTGCCTCATTCTTGCCCGAAAAGGCATAAAACTGAGCCCTATCATCTTGACGAACCACTTTCCTTCCTAGTTGCACATTACCTCTGCATGCATTACCATTTCCTCTACCTTCACGGCCTCGATAATTACGTCCTCGCCCACCTTGTGGACGTCCTCTACCATTATTACAATTCCTCGCGGGTACCACTGCTCTAGACTGCTGCTGCGCGAAATCTAACACACGTGGGTGGGGACAATATCTCCTCATATGCCTAGGTTCATCACAATTGTAACAAGTATGATGAAAAGATGGTCTACCGCCCATCGAAGGCGCGACTCCCTGATTATCCTGAAAATCATGAGATAGAGTTTTCGAGTAACTACCTGGAGAGGTGGGCATATTGGATTGAATTGGCTTGGCTTCAAGCATTGGCCTTCCGGACCCATTGGAATAAGAACCTTGAAAGTTACCTGAGTTCTTGGCCCTTTTTACCCACCTTAGCTTGACCGTCTCGCCTCACCCCCTCCACTTCCTTAACATAGTATGTTGCCTCATTAAAGTTCCTCCCTGCAGAAGTCATATGAACAGATAATACTTGCAACTTAGAATTTAATCCCCTAATAAATAACTAGATTCTCTTTTCCTCAGTAGTCACCAATTGAGTAGCATATCTAGACAGAGCATGGAACTTGGCCTCATAAGCAGCCACAATCATATCACCTTTCTCCAAAGCCATGAAATCATCCTTCTTGCGATCCCTCAAAGTCCTAGGCACATACTTCTCTAGAAACAGAGCATGAAATTGGGTCCAAGTAAGGGGAGGTAAAGTAGAAGATCTGCTTTCCATATAAGCTCTCCACCACTGCTTAGCCTCACCTTGAAGTTGAAAGGACACAAACTCAACCCTATGCTGATGGACAATTCCCAACTTATGAAGCCTCTCATAGCAATCTAAGATGAACTCATAAGCATCCTCATTCTCAGAACCAAGAAACACATGAGGTTTTAGCTTCAAAAACTTAGTCAACATTTCATGCTCATTACCAGTCATAACAGAACCCAACAAAGGACAGAAGAAAGCATCATTACCTCCAGTCCCACCCACCTTGGGCGCAGTGCTAGCGACAAGAGGATTAGGAGGAGCTTGAGTTGCTTGAGTTGAAGGAAGCACTCCAGGACCAACCAACCCTTTCAAAAATGACATGATCTATCGAGTTAACACTAGGTATATGGGAGGAACATCGATAGTCTCAGCCTGCACCTCTTCCTCTTGTCCCACATCTTCAACATTCTCAACATCAACATTCTCCTCTATCTCTTCATGATACGCAGGAGGGATCTCATTCACATGAGCATTCTCAACAAGAGCTTCATTCCCAGCAGGCGCTACTCTTCCATGACCTCTACCCCTGGCTCTTCCTCTACCCCTACCTCGACTGTGACCTCTCGCTATAGATTCCTCATCTGGAGCATTAACGGGAGCTACGGGACTGACGCCGTTGAATATAGTATTAACCATCTGCGGACAGAAGAGTGAATGAGGTTAGATACCAATTTGAATCGCCAGATACCAATTGGAATCAAGTCATAGCACGAAAAGAGATAAGAGAAAACAGAGAGATTTACTAAAGTCCTATAGCCTTTCGAAGAAAAGTAAAGGCATCCCCGTACCATTCCGCGAGACTCTACTAGAATCATTTTGGTACATCGAGATCAACGAACCTAGGTTCTGATACCAACTTTATCACGACCCCGACCGTCGTGATTTATACTCACACTAACTCTCTGATGGGAGAACCACTACTACAACTCAAACCAAGCAACTAAACCAAAACTAAGGCATTTAAGTTATGGAAGCAAGTAAAATGCTAAGGAAATAAATAGGGAGTTTCCATAAACTCCAAGAAAAGTCTGACAAGAACTAAACAATGCGGAATAAAAAACCTAGAACTTGAAAGTCAATGTACCAAAACATCTTAAGTTCAACAAGTCTAAACAAGAAGGGATGCAACCCCAATCTAATGAACTAATCAACTAACTAGAACATAGTCAAAGTCCAAAAATGGTGGACATAGACGAAAGAGAACCCATGGCAGCCCAGAAGAATTGACTCACTCTTGAATTTGAACGATCACTGATCTCCTAAGCGAGGTCTGTCAGTAGTCGCTTGAAGATCCCCTGTACTCAACAAAAATAAGAGCAAGTGCAGTATCAGTACACAACCACAGTATACTGGTAGGATAACACGGCTATCCGACTAAGTGCAACATACATAAGTCAATACAACAATATAATCACATGCACATATCGAACATATACAATATCATCAACAAATACGAATAATGAACAACTTCACATTTTCTCAGGATACACAATTATGACAAGTCATTGGTCATTTCATGGAACCCAAACCCAAACAGTTAGCATACCGAAACGTGCTACCCAATCCAATAATTATGTCAGATTATGGCAACCGATCCCATAGTTATGTCGGAATGTGGCAACCGGTCCAAGTTAGTTATGCCGGAACATGGTAACCGATTAATTAAACACACCACAATCACAATCACAAGTATACCCTCAAGATCATACAATTAAGTCATGATTTCATGGTAATCATCATTCATCTATCTCATTTACAACAAGTGTGATCAATAATGCAACATTTGTATACATGCAAGTATCATAATGAAGCAAAAACCAACATATATCACACAATCATAGAATCACAACCATCACCTACCTCGAAACAAGCTTGAAACCCTAAGAAACTTGATCCTTCCCTTTTTGGATTCGTTCCACTTGTTCTTGGTATACAAACAATCAATACAATACAAGAATTAATAAACAACCACTAATTACCCGAATTACTAACAATTCTATGAACCCTAGATCAAACCCATGATCCTAATTATCCATATTAGGGTTGTTTCCACCATAAAATCTATAACAAAACCCTCCCCCATCAATATTCACCCATTCTATTACATTCTACGGATCAAAAAATGAATTCGGGGTTTGAAAAACTTATCTTTAACCTCAAGAATGGTGAAAAAAGAGTAGGAGTCGCCTGGGGTTCGTTCCTTAGCTCTAAAAATTGAAAGGTGTCAAATAAGGTCGTCTAGGTGTTTATTTATGACTTTAAGTCATGTCTGGCCCGCCACAGCGGCCACCACCCCACTATAGTGGCCCCGCCAAAGCGACCAAATTCCCCGCCAAGGCGAGTTGCACGAAACAGAGAGCTTTTTAAAGAATTCAAAAATCTCCATTTCACAACACACATCTAACCAATGATGGTCAGAAAATATCATTTACGCTAAGATCGATTCCGGGAGTTTACTCGCCTGAATTCAATTCTGTAAAGTCATACAGATTCCTTAACGAGTTATATAACTACTCATGTAATCAAAATCATAAATAATTTACCCGATTATTACCAGATTTCCCTGCACCTTAAAGACTCTGATTTTGTCCAAATCTAGACTAGGTTGGGAATATCCAAATACTACGAAAAAGTTTTTCGCCCCCAAAATTTCCCCCGTTCGATCTTCTATAACGATGGAAATAGGTCGTTACAATAGGGAGTTAGAACTGTCCGAAGAAACAATGAAAGATTTCCAAGGGATAACGACTCCAAAATAGAAATTCTAAGGCAATCAGTAGCATATGTCTAGGCTAAGGCCAAGAATCATCCACACATACCAATACAAAAGGGCATTAAATTACAATAGGGGGAAGGCTAGATATATCGGTAGGGAAGACATCTGCGAGCTCTCACACAATAGGAACCGAAACAACTATAAAACCCTCCAACTAATATCTCAAACGTAAGCCAAATAGGCCAAGTACTCATTAGATACTAACCTTTGATCCCAAACATAAGAAATAACCTCAATTGGTGTGTGACTACAAGAACCCTACTACACCACTAGAGGGATTCCGGGCATGGCTAAGGTAACAGTCTTAGCAAAGCAATTCAAAATCGCATAGTAGGGAGGTAACCAGTCCATGCCTAGAACAATATCAAATCAAGCATATCCAACACAATAAGGTAAGTTTGAGTGTCACACCTCTCTATAGTCACCAAACATGAACTAAACATCTGATCGACTACTAAAGACTTAGCCACGGGGGTCGAAAGACATAACGACGCTACTAGAGTCTCAAAATACAAAGTCAAAATGAAGCATAATAAACAAAAATAAAAAAAATGTACAACCCAAATCAAATAGAGTCGAGGAAGGCTGCTAACCTATAAGAATCGTACATGTGATGACAATGTTTGATGCCTCGGTTCTTGCCTTCTCAAGAGTTGCATGAATGTGGCTTTTTCGGCCTCTGAACTGAGCATATTGTAAAATGATAGCTTCTGATAAGTCATGTCTTCGAAACCTTACCACTTTTTCAAAATTTCAACCAAACTTCATGAAGAGGTTCTCTCAGATTTTGTCGAAAGTCTGTGATTTCTTCTCACAACTCTACTACAAGGAAAATTAGAAAGTATCTTTCAAGGAAAACCTTCCTTAGATCTTCCCAAATAGTAATTGACCCTTGGGGTAATTCTCCAAGCGATGTGATAGCGTATCCGGTCAATGAGAAAGGAAACAACTTTAGTCTTACAAATTCTTGACTCATGTTCTACATCTTGTAAGGGAGACAAACTTCCACAATTTTTCAAGTGTTGATTTATATCTTCCACCTCTTTGCCTCCGAATATTCATTTCATTTGTAGTAGATAAAGCATTGGACTAGTCACTTGAAATATAGCACTCCATACCTCCGGTTGTAGGTGAATTGCTCCAACCACACCCAATTTCATGGGTGCTTCCTCAATGGAAAATTCATTTGTAAAGGCCACACCATTTATGCTTTCTTCATCACTCATCTGGTCCTTCTTACTCTGTTCTGGCAAGCAATAACACAAACACAAAGTAACAAGAACACAAAATGCACACAAGTTTGAATCTAGAAATCAACAAAAGATGATCATTAACCAATTCGCAACAACGACACCAATTTTTATAAACGCTCAATTATGTCTTATTTTTAAGGCATAGGTGATTGTATGAAAAATAATTATCCAACTTATGAGGTCGGAGTCGAACCACAAGGATTGATAGATGGCTCTTCTTCTATTATTTTCACATTTTCAAACAAACTAGAAAATTGAATTCTTAACAATCACACACACAGATATATATATATATATATATATATATATAGAAACTCTTTTATTATTTAATAATATTCTCAACATGCCCCCTCACGTGCGGGCCTCATTCCTTTTCAAGGGACAAGCACGTGGATATTTTTTTTATAATTTTGGGTGGTGGTGATACTCGATGTCATGACCTCTGCCTGCTCTGATACCATGTTAAATTAGGTATTGGGCCTAACTCACATCCCAAAAGCTAGCTCAAAGGGAGGAGGATTGTCCAAGCCTTATAAGGAGTCCACCCATATCATTAATCACCAATATAGGACTTTTGTCATTCTTTAACACCCCACCTCACGCCCAGTGCGTAACATCTGGTGCGTGGGCAATTTTGATTTTGGGGGGCCCAAACATTGGGTGAGATGGGCCCTGCTCTAATACCATGTTGAAGTGTGTGACCATCTCATCTAACAACTTAAGCTTTTAGATGAGATAGTCACACACTTAAATATGGTATCAGAGCATGCAGAGGTCCTGAGATTGCATCTCACTGCCACCCAAAAATTTTTAAAAAAATTCTAGGCCCACACGTGAGGGGGCGTAATGAGAATATAATCAAACAATAAAAGTGTGTTCTCTCTAACAGCTTAAGCTTTTAGATGAGATAGTCACACACTTCCTCTATTAGTACCACTTCTACTTGGAGCACTATGAGCATGTTCGCGTTCAGTCATATCTTAAATGGGAAACAAAAAATCAGAAATATGGTTAAAGACCATTTAATGCCACAACATATGTCATAAATTTCTAGTAGAAAACAAAATAATTTATTGAAAAGTGTTTACTCCTAAGAGAATTATGACAAGACCAATTTAATTATTTTTTAAAACAATAAAATATTTCCACACCAATATAAACATATGGTTATTTATAAAGTGCCAATTTTTTCAGTGTTATATTAACCCCCTTAAAAAATAATATATAAAGAAATGAAGTGACTTGATGTATATGAGATTTTTTTTTAAAAAAATAATACTCAAAGTCACATTACATGCTATATTATTTCTTTATAAAAGGAGAAATAACTCTTCATATTCTTAAAAGAAATTAAACATGTGTTTCAAAATAAATATCTTAATGAACAAACATGTCACATTACTCTTTTTGTCTTTTTTTATTATTATTATTTAAAAAATATAATTAAATCCCATGTTGACTCATTCAACAAACAAAAATTAGAGTGTACTACTATTTTTCATAACAAGTATAACAAAATCAATTAAATTATAATAATAAAATTCCATGTTGACTCATTCAACAAACAACAAAAAAAGTACTACTACTTTCTCATGTACAACATAATCATTTTTTTTATATTATAGTGGCCCTACACGTTTTTTCCTTTTTTCTTTCTTTTAAAAAAAAGGAAGAGTTGTACTACAATAGTATTACAAGCCAAAAATAATAATAATAAAAGAGAATTTAATTGGTAGATGACAACTTTTTTTTATATATATACTAGATAATGTTGCCCGTGCTATGCACGGGCCCAATAATATAAATGGTATGTTTTGGGGCTAATAACCGAGTTTTTGAAGTGATTGTTTGCGTGGATAAAGGAATAAGTTTTTTTATCACAAACCTGTACTTTCTTTGACGCTATTTAAGGCATAATAAGACTACCCACATACAACATTTTGAAATATTTTATGTTGTCAATTATCATGTTTTATAGTATTTTTACAATAGATTCACTTCAAGAATCAGTAGAATTTTTTGTATTTATTTTCAAAACATATTTTATGTTGTCAATTATCATGATTTATAGTATTTTTACGCAATTTTTAAATATAAAAAAATAAAAAAAATAAGACAAATAAATTAAAATGGACCCAATATATGTTATTTTTGTTGTCTCAATTTATGTGACACAAATGAAATTTGGAGAGTCATCCAAATTTTCATATGTTTTTTTTAAATATTTGAAGTTATTAATTATTGTGATTTATAATATTTTTATGTAACTTTGAAATAATGTACATTACTGGTCACTTTGTCCTAATTTATGTGATATGGATAAAATTACAAAATTAACCATTTTAAAATGTCTTTCAAATATTTTAAGTTGTTAATTATTATTATTTA
>JAJOOR010002370.1:0-46695 GCA_036250505.1 Solanum acaule | reverse complement strand
TATCACGACTGATCAATAAACCTTACCAAGATTGTTATTCAACACCATCTTCGGATTATATTTGTATCCACCAGGTAAATATCCGGTAGAATCAACAATGTGATTGTTATTGACATGGTGTTGGACTCTAGAGTTTTGACTCACAAACTCAGGACTGAGGTAATCCGTATGTCCATCAAGGTAGAATGTGGAATTATGGTCAGCATAATCGGAAACAGTACCTAAATTTTCAGCTCCATAGTATTCATTTAGTTGATGTTGCACGCCCTGCCTATAACCATTTGATACTCTATTTTGAAGCCAAGTCTGCTGCATATTATCGTCATGTTGAAGGCGAGATAATGAGGCAGTAAGATCAGATACGTCAGCATTGAGGCCTTTTGAGTTAGTTATGTCAATTGAAATCTTGGGACTAGGTGATCTTGTAAATGAACACGGCTCAGGTGTTCCACTCCTTCTTATCGGTGAATTGATAGCAGATGCGGAAGAATCAGGGTGATGTGGATTAGGATTCTGAATCTTTTCCAATCCAGAAAAGCCGGGAGGAGCATTTCCAGTGTGCAATGTCTTTGTGTGTTCTGTGCTTTCAGCGTGTGAAAGATCAGAAGACGAGAGTGCAGATTGGTCAAGTCCTTCCTGAAAAAGAAAAGTATCTCATCTTAATTCAAAAGACTAAGAAGTATCATGAGAAGTGGAGGAGGAGAACGCGGTTGTCTTCATTGGAACTCATGGATTCAGGTACGTTTCTGCATTTTCTCGATGATTAGACATGATAGATTTTGAAAAGATGATAGCTTTCATATGAATATGTGTTGCTTTACACCAAAAAAGAAAAAACAATGTTAATCTGTTTCGAACACACGTCAACTTGAGAAAGTGTTGGTACATTGATTACTTCGATGAACTAAATAGAAGCATTTGGATATAAAAAGAGAGATCACCTGAACTATGTCCGCGAAACTCTTTTTCCTCACACCAATTCCAGTGTTCGATTCCAATGTTCCTCGTGAAAGATTCCTTGCAGCAGTCTTCCTCAGCTTTATCAACTCGTCTTCCGCCCTCTGTATAGGGAAACCAGGCTGCATCGCGAACAATGATGAACCACCCCCTTGTTCCATCAAATTCTTGCTCATAAAAGCACATCCTCCTGCCTGAACCCTCTGAGCAATTCTCCAATCTTCTCGAGACATCAACGGTGGGGGCAATCTAGGATTAAGATTGACATTTGAGTAATAGTACGCTAAGTACGCAGGGTGTGATCGAATTTGCTCTTCTGTCAAAATGTCATTGCTGGAATTACCACCACCACCACCATTGTTGCTGTTGTTACTACTATTAGATTGTGCTAAATTGGAATTCCTAAACAAACTTCCAACAGCACTCAACGATCCTTCGACAGTAGGAGGAGCACTACCACTCCTCGATATATTCAAATCCCTCTCCCGTTCACCAACTAAATCACGATTATGTTGACGTTGCTGCTGCCTCACAAGTATCGACTCGAGCTCACTCTCCAAACTGTTCTTGCCCTTTAAATTCCCATTATAATTTGGTGCCAACATCTTATCAACATTACTCACATTCACACTGGACAGAACAACATTATCTTCCACACCCCCTTTAGTCATGTCAACTATATAAATCCCATTAAAACACAACAAATACTCACAAATTAGATATCCAAATCAATACCAATAAAGATTTAATACATCAAGAGCAAGATACTAGTACCAAATGAAAAGTAAACACCTTTACTAGACTAAAGTACAACAACAACGAACCCCGTGTAATTCTACCAATGGGATTTGAAGAGGATAGAGTGTACACAAACCTCTGAGAAAGTAGAGAGTCTGTTTTCGACAGACATTAAAAGTGCTTACTCATGCAGGTCTATCGCGCAGTTGATGATATCACTCTGGACTAGTTTCCATGTGCCAACAACATACCCAGTGTGTTGTGGTCTGGGGAGGGTAGAGTGTACACAGATCTTACCCCTATCTCGCAGAGGTAGAGAGGTTTTTTCCGAAAGATCCCGTATCAAGAAAATCAATAAAAAAAAACATCTTATTTCTCCACCCCATAATTGCTAAGAACAATTAACATACTATACAAACAGTGGCAGAGCCAGAAATTCCAACAAGGGTAAACCGGTGCACTAGTGGGGTCCAGGGAAAAGCCGAACCACAAGAAATTCTAACAAGGGAATTCAAGATTTCACATCCTAGAAATTGAATCGCGGATTCAACAATTTATATATAGTATAATTTTCAAACGAACGAAATTCAATTGAATCCCTTACATACACATCAAATTCAAATTAAACACAAAAATTGGATAACATTTTTTAAGACATAACAAAACATGTACATTCACATAATATAAGATTTAGGCACGCAAATCGAGACAAATATTATATGAAAATTAAGACAAAATTACTTACATTGATGGAAAATCTTGATGTTTTTTCAAGCTTCCATACGACAATCTAGTAAAAGGGGTTGGGGTTAGAACATGAAAGATGAGGAAATTCTTAGATTAAGAATTAATCAAACGTTAATTTAGCAATTATTAAGGTTGTTCAATTCTTTTATGACTGTTAATTAATTACGTGTACTCCTATTGTTAGGGATGTGTTGTGGTTTTACGTGCATGAGGGATTTTTTTTTGGTTAATTAATAACTTGTGATAATAATGATTAGAAATTTGTACTAATTAATTAATTAATTAATCTTGTTTAGTTTAAGGATAAAGATGTGTATAGACACGTGTTGTAATTATAAGACTTAGGACCTAGTTAGGAGAAAATATTGGAACCTAAATAAAAGTGAATCTTGAAAGTAGTAAAACACTAATAATATAATTTATTAAATTTGTTTACACTTTCGATGTAATTTTAACTTGTTATAATTTTAAATCGGCGTCTGAAATAGTTTTTTCATGATTTTTTTTTCTTCATTTTACATTAGGTTACACGCCCCAAATCCAACTTTAAAGGGTGAAACCATCGGAACACTTGAAAACTTTGGTCACAAGCGTAGGGTAACCGAAATTTAGTTGTGTTGCTACCAACATGGACAACATCCTTCTAGAAACTTTCTATAATGAACTAATAATCGATCGAATGTAGGAAACTCTGAATTTCAATTGGCCTCGTCGGCCTTGGCCAATTCTTGATTACTTATATTTTGATATAGTTATACATAGATATTTTAATTTAAACTCAGATAACAGATAAACACTCTAATTTTTAGATGCACAATTTATCAAAATCATTATCATTGTCATTGTATTTGTTTGAAGAGATTAAGAGCATTATCAAACAATTTGTGTAGTGTAAACAAAATTTATAATGATATTCTTGTTACAAAGTTGAGCATCCAATAACTAATGCCATAAAAAGAGAATTATTTGGACTATTATGTAAAACTTATAATCATTTGAAGCTCTATTTGTATAACACCTTTTGAATTAGAGTTCGAATTCGTTTTCTTTCTTCTATTTCATAGCCTCTTTTGTATTCTCAATCAGAACAACCACAACTTAATCTTTTTCATTTATTAGGCACCAACTCTAAAAGAGATGCAACATCAAGAGGGTCCTGAATCAAATAAAGCAAGCAAGTCTGTATTCTGTTCGATTTACGACTTCATGATGTTAAGCTAAAAGAATCAGCTATTTTGTAGAAATCTTCTTTCACCATTGGCCAAATTGATTGTGGAGATTGTGAATTCAAAGTGAATAACTTTCCTCCCCTAGCACAACAGCAACATTGTGTCTCTCAAATGTAGGGCTTTCAACTTGAAATTCTAATGTGTAGTACTTTTTATTAGAATCCTCTCTTAAATTTGCTTGAATTAGTGTCCCTTTCACATTAGGTCTTTTTCCTGATCCTGTAATAATCTTCACTATATCCTCACCTACTTCCTTTGGTCCTCCAAAGGTCTCTATCCTGCCAAAAATCGCATTGAGATCAAAATAACAAAACGTCATGCAGAAGCGTAACAAATGCAAATCTTTAACGATGATAAATCAGACAACAACAAACATAATTGGCACAATATATAAATATCTCTTTTAATTTGACATTAACTGGCATTTATGTCCTTCAACTATATACAAGTTTAAGTATCTACTTGTGCACACCTAAAGTTAAAGGACATAAATATCAGATAACACCAAGTTAAAGAGCGCGTTTATGTATTATGCCAAATTAATTTGACTAAAAGATGCATAATATTTTAATATGATTTGGTTACTTGACTCCCAATGATAATGTCACCTTTAGGGACTAACTAGCAACAACAAAAAGATCGAGGACATCTCACAAAACTTAGCTAATTTCCAATTCGTAACAGGTAGAAAATTCAAAACAAAATCCTAACAAAACACAACATCAAACTCGAAAAAACTATATGAAATCATACATTTTAAGGTAAGATTAGGAATCGAAGCTTACGAGAAATCAATAGGAACTTGTGCAACAATAACACTAACATTGAGCTCCCCATTTGATCCCGGAGGACCAAATGCAACAACCGGTTCATTCACATTTCTCCGTCTCCGATCACCACTGCCACTCAACGATGGCGGATCTAGTGATCGTTCTACTTTCCCCGCGGCTCGATACAATACAGTTTGATCTCCCACCCAATTTGATGGATACACAAACTCTGTAACAAAAAAAAAAACAGAAAATCCGTCACCAATTGTTTTAGTGGCAACTCATATTGTTGCCACAAAAAGTCCAATCTTTTGTGATGATATATAACGTTGTACTCAGTTAACTTACTGACCAAATCCTTCATTTGTATCAAGACATCGAGTATAACCTCTGATAGGATAGATTACATCGAGCTTAAGACTCCGAGCACCATCGGGGGATAGGCCTAGTAAAGAACTAGTAATGCCAGCAAAATTGGCACCCAAGGCTACTATAGAAGCTGTGCCAATCCCTGTAAGTAAACGCCGTCTGAAAACTGATTCGAGTGGTGCAAATTGATTGGATTGGATTGTGTCCTTTTGGTTATCTGAGGGCGACTCCTGAGTCATGTATATTTGAATCCTTTTAGTGGAAATTCTGACTCTGTTGTTATTGACAGAATTCTGACTCCGCCATTGATGGGATGTAGCTGTTCCTGTACGAAAATAATGATGCATTGCCATTATTTGAGTCTTTTTTAAGCTTCTTGATAGGCAGAGTGACTATGGAAAGTTGTGACAAAGGAAGAAAGAAGATGAAGTAAGGTTATCCAAATCCTGTGGTCCTTATTCTTTCTTGCAGCTCTTCTAACTTATTTTAATTCGCCATGAAAAATAACAGTAAATTTTATTTATAATCAAACTACAAACGACATATTTCAATTGAGCACATAAACATATGATGAATTATTTGTAGAAGAACTTCCAACATTTTGAGAAAACTTACATGTATGTTCCAAAAATAAGTTTAACCACTTGACATAAATTGTCTCCTTCAATGATAAATATCAACCTCAATAAGCTTTAAAACATCATGCAAGTTCCATTTTTTGTTGAAGAATATATATAATCAGAGGGAGACATATTTTATGTGATTAACTTATTTACGTAATAAATAGTCATGAACATGTACATATTCTTTTAAAAAAATATGAGTTTCACCCTTTATCATGTGTTTAAATTTTCAATTGAAACATGCCATACTTTGAACGTCTAAATGAAATTTACATTCATCCAGATGACAAATACAGAAGAAATGTTGAAATGCTCAGCACGATTATAATTGTGATTTAAAGGACAAAAACAGTAGTATTGTTCAACTACCTGTGAAGTACACTACTATTTTCATGTTACTATGCCATTTAACAGAGGCATCACAATCGAACCTTTTACGCCACAGCGTAGATAGAGTTTATGTACAATTACAAGATCTTGTGCATAAAGCAAAAAGGATATCTTGAACAGCGAGTAGTATACACGATTAATTTTTGGTCTTCTTTTGTGAGCTCCCCTCTCCTGGTTCAAACTTGCGTTTTATGCCCAAAAAGTGCTCAACCTGAAAGATGATGCGATAAAAATTACAACCCTGAGAACTAGATGATGATCAAATAGAGGCCAAAATGTGCAAGCACTAAAAAAACTTATCAGATAAAGCATTAAGCATAGCATGAGAAGCAATCCAGACTGCAAAAATATGTGTTCAGGTGCACAGCTAGTGAGCACAAGTAAAACTTGCGTTGCTCGGACTCTTCAAAAATACGTGTGGCAGCAATTTTGGAGAGTCCGAGCAACAAAGAGTAAAACAGAATCATAGCCAGCTACATAAGTATCATCATCAGCAAAAGACACTGACCTTCTTATCACCAAGCATAGGGGTCAAACCTCCAGGCAAGTCCTTCTCAACAGTAGCAAAACCACTTCGAGGATCACTAGTTTGCCTGAAAATGACAGAACACTTTGCAAATTACAGACCATAGAGAATGTTGGAGACATTAAAATACAAGCTTGCGATAGGAAAATATGAGAGATCTCTGACAATGTATCTCTAAGGCCAAATCAAAATTGATGGAACTTCAACAGGACAGAAGCATAAGAACCCTGCCCTAGGTAACTGACAAGTCAGCTGCATAGTTGATATTCCACGGGAAAAGATCTACTTTTTGAATTAAAGCACTTTAAAGAGAGTAAGGAAAAAACAAACCCTGGTTTAACATTTCCGCTAAGAACAATATATGGAACTCTTGTTTGAGCATGAGTTTCTCTCATCCTCTCCACAGACTGTGATGGCGTATCTGAATTTCTCATCTGTTTTATCTTCAGCTCCTCCTGATATTGCCGCATACGCTTTTCTTGCTTCATCTTCCCAGGCCCCTTCCCATGAAATTTATGTGAAATCAACCGAAAAGCCTCCTTTGGAGTCAGCTGAAGAAGAAGAAGCCACATATCAATTGAAAGATGAGGCTACACTAGAAAAAACTCATAGAACGAGAAGGAAATTCATCAAATAGGTGTTCAGCAGTCAGCCCCCACTCTCCCCTCTTTTATTTGGTAAGTGTCATTACAGTCAGTTTCATTATATTGAAAATTAAAAGATTACCCCCTCTCAATCATCATATTTCCAATCTCATTACAGCTAAATCAAACTCCATGGCGATAATGGACAGAGTAGTCTCACAGGAGCAATCTCGCCATTCTTACCTGCTGTTACTTAGAAATCCCCTCCATCCCATTTTATGTCCACACGCCGGTACTAAATTGGAGTTTTATGGTATATAAAGAGATGTTAGATCAATTTATGAAAAAAATTCACTTCTATAAACAATGAATTTCATAAACTTATTGATAATAAGAAACTCAGACTACTGAATATTATAGAGGAAAAATTTCCCTATCAGACCGTACAGACGCAGCAAAAAATTTCCCTATCAGAAGGCAGTGACATCTTTACACAAGAAAGTGTGGGACAGGAGGACTGCAGGAAGCAAGGAGATTTTTTATTCACAAACCAAGGATGGCAAGTGACAGCTTCCACAGAATTATCGCGGGGGGAGGGGGGGGATACAATTGGATAAACAGCATACTGGTTGAAGGGGTTAATAGCACAACATTAGTGGCAAATAGAAGTTAGAGAATCCAAAAACTCATTAATCAAGTAGAAGTACTTACAATTCGCCCATACTCATCAGTCCTTTCAATGTGTATTTCCTTTTTCCCGTCCTCACTACGGATGCCTACAAGCTTGCTCTTCTTCTTGTCCATGTTTCGACCACCCCATTCAATATCTTCCTTGAGTGTACCTCGTTCTTGCAAAAGTTTGAGAACCCCTGATAAACCTTTTCCAACTGGAACTTCACGTATCGTATTATCTGGAGTTACTTCCATTTCCTCCTCCTTTACAGAGGGCTCCTCTTCCTTAATTTCCTTCACTTCGGTCCAACCACCATCCTCATTCTTCATTTCTTCATCAGAGGGTTTTGGCAACACGTCTTCCTCCATGAAAACATCATCACTACCAGGTTTTTGTTCCTCTACAAGATCAAACAGGTAATATCAGATAATATCACCCTTGAAAGCCTTTGCCAAGTTCCAGTAAAGACCAAAGTAAAAGTTGCAGTTAATGATAATATAAAAACACAGCAAAAATGCAACATTAAAACGTGAAACATGATTGCTAAACCGTGTTATGTCCTTCCAATTCTACCAGATATCCCTGGAGGGACGTCGAGATATATGTTGAATAGGAAATGTGTGACTCTCTTGTCTCAGAATCAATTCCAATGACAAACAAGATTTTTGCTATTGAAAAGCTTTTATTTATTAGACTTTCCGTTGAAGAACTTCTACAAGGTCTTTTTGTTGAAGAACTTATAACAAGGATAACTCTAAATGCTCATCATCACAAAAACACACCCTTAGGCATGGACATGCAAAAAGAGAAGAGAAATTTCCATAAAAACAACACAACTTCTATTCACAAATAAACTGGAGAATATTTATATACTATAAACCTCCAATTTTTTTTACTTTCTTTTCTTAATCATCTAAAATAGGAGTTGGAGTAAGAAGGAAGAGTGACTAATTGTAGAGCATTTCAAAATTATGTTTCAATATTGTACCTGGAGAGTAAACTGTAATAAGTTTCAGAATTTTGTGTCGATATATCTGGAGACTCAATTGCAATGTGTATCGGTATTTTGTTTTGATGATACCCCATATAACATTACTCCACACCCACTAGGGGGAGAAAAGGGGACTGTTGAATTGAAGGAGTAATTCCGATCAGTGATTTGCCGACCTCACTATCCAGTGTTCTCTTCCCAACTCACAAATTACTCATAACTAGTAACACTTAAATTGAGCAAGCATACAAACCTATTCCAAAAACATGGCCTATCCACCACATGCAATTGGATAAACCTTTCCCAATTACCTTGAGAAATCGCACATAATAAAATGGCTATTAGCACAATCAGTCAAGTAAATTAAAGAGTATTACCTTCATCAAGCTGAAGCCCCCAGACAAACTCTTCCATCTCTGTGAAGACAACCTTGTTCTCTTGTGCCTCTCCAGATGCAGAACTTGGATTATCCACTGTTGAATCATTTGCACGGGAAGCGGCAAGCGAAGCAATTGACTCTGGAAAGGTTTTGGCAAGGCCCTCTTGCTTTCTCAAAGCAAGCTTTCTGGCTCTTTCTAAGGATTTTCTAAGCTCCTCATCATCATCATCAAATACTGCATCATCTTCCTCTCTCTGATTGTTCTTAGTTTTCTCGGGTCGAAGTGCTTTGGACGCCTCTTCAGCCTTGGCATAAGCAGCCTGGTAAGCATTGCTCCTCATCTCTGTATCTGCTCTCTCCTTTTCTTCCTTAAGGACCTGCCTTGTCTTATCGTTGCGAGAACCAAGATCACTGACACCCAATCCAGCAGATTTGGCCTCCGCTTCAAGGGCATCTAGGTCCATCTTCTCTTTCTTCCTCAGTGATTTTTTCTTTTTGGGCTTCTTAAATTGAACCATTTCCTCTTGAGTATAGTAGTCGGACAATAATTTCCCAGAAGAATTGAGATCTTCCGACCGATTTATTGAGGAAGGCCCCTGAATCCTTCTCCGTAGCTGGCAATCAAAAAAGGTAACTCTGTTAACAAATGTAACCTGACATACAGTCTGGAAACAATACATGATTAGATAGATAAAAATGACTTACCTCCTCCAGTTTCTTCTCTGCATCAATATTGAAACCTCCAGTTGCATCAAGAATAACTCCCTAAAAGAAAATCTAGGGTAAGAAAGACAGATTGGATGTACAAGTCCGTGCTTCTTAAATTGAGGACAAAATGTTTTTAAACAATATTCAGGAAATACAATATTTTCCGAGAATTAAAAAAGAAAAGGGAAACAAAGAGTTAAACCTCCTCTTCTGCCGGGTCATCATATTTTGGTAATATTTTCCTTTCAAAACCAGGTTCATCATTGAACCTACATCCAATCATAACGAGATAAATTAGTCATTCAAACTTTACAAAGAAGTGGTGATTACAGGTAGGTATATTAAATCTCACTTGTCATCATAGATCCCTGTTTTATTCTTTGCAGCCTTGTAAGCGTCATCCCTTCGCTTTTGTTCTCCAATTTCCACATTTTCAAGCACATCAACCTCTGGGGTATACAATTCAAGTCACTACAAAATCCGAATCCACAATACTGAAGGCTGAAAGCAGAGACAAAACAAAAGAAAACATGAACATATCACTTATTTGGTTACCTTGATTAACATCATCACCAGCAAGTATGCTCTGATCTTTGAGTGTCAAGACAACAGCCCCACCTTCGACTACTTTGTCAAGCCCATGGAGTACTTTCATCCCACCTAGCTCTTCTGTTGAGACAAATTAAAGACAAACTTAAGACCATTCTTCAACTATTTCAATTCAGAGAATATAATAAAGCCATTTAACTTCCGTTTCCAAACTGCACAAAAGCCACATCATATTACATGAAAGGAATGACCTTGGATACTTTCATTTCCCCAATGATGACTTCAAAATTTTGGATTTCACATGCAACACCAGTTTGATTAGAGTTGGGTGATAAAAGGTTCTCCACCAACAATTTTTGTATCATAGGTAGGACGACTAGAACTAGAAGTGAAATCAAACAGACTAAGAATGAAGAGCAGGAAGCTTTGCACCCAAACAAGACAAATGCACCAATTATATCATTTTTTTCTGTTCCAAAGACAATATATTACGACTTTGATTGAATGTGCATGGTCTTGTAAAACATTTGATTAGAAAGATTAACCAAAAGAAATATTCAGAAAGAAGATCCATACTTGCAGCTAGCCGAGCATTCTCCTCATCATCACTTTCTTCTCCATTCATTTTGTCCTGCAAGATTGTAATATATCATGAAGACCTGAAGTCAAATCAATCCAATTCCAACAGATAAAAGAATCACATGCACATCAGCAGACAACCTACCTGCTCTTCAAAAATCTTTGAAAGCTGTAAGGCTTTCTCCTTCTCAGCATTCCTTATCTCCTCGATCTTCCGGCTCTTGCTAACCCACGCCAACACCTCAGAAGCACCTTCTGATTTTTTCTTCAACCTCTCTTCCTTCATCCTGCAGTCACAAGCATTCCTTCAGCCTATAGCTACCAAGTACAACAAACATAACTTATCAAACCACATCTAGATTCTACTGTGTCAAAACATCTTTCAAGAATTCTGTGCATCTAGCAACCAATGTGCATGTACAACTGCCCTGGTTAAATTACTAAACCAGCACCGTACACATCATAGGAGCCAGTGCACACAGGTACAAACCACGTGCTACCTTAAGACAGATGATAAAACGAATCTCTCAACAAAATAAATACAAATGGATAACCATTAACAGAATGGTAACAATTACAGATTAAATTTACTAAATTAGCACCACCATTGTCGCCTTTCTCTGGTTCGTTTCTAGTTAAAGTTACATTGCTAATGTTAATAACATCATGACCACCAGACGGGTGGATACCATCATTATCGCTATTGTTGAAATGTGTGACAATCTAACATAAAGGCTTAAACCGTAGGGAGAGCACACTTTTATTTGTACAATTATGTCCTCAACGCAATTCTCATGTTTTACTTGGACAGCCTGAAAAGAAGCATGCCTCACTCAAGACAATCTTAAGAGAAGAAGATTCCAACTGGTCAATAGGTGTTACATGTGTCAGTCAACATCAGAAAGCATCAACCACCTCATGCTTCACCGCCCTTTTTTTTTTTTTTTTGATAACCAAGAAATCCGACTGTGACCCGCCCTTTGGACAAATCACAGCCTTCTAAACTCGGTAGATAATGGGCCCGCCCCTCTACCCTTCTCCACTTAAATACCGGGCTTCGCTTTGCATGGTGTGGTGCTTGAACCTGCGACCTAAGCCACAAATCCTCCACCTTTTGCCACTCGAGCTAGGCCTTGGGGGCATGCTTCTCCGCCGTTTTGGAACATGTTCCTAGCCCTTTTTGGTTTAAACTGGTATGTGCCCTTCAATATCAAAGATGCTTACACTACTTGGAGCTCTATGGAAAATAGACAGTATAGGATGCTTCAGAATTAGTTCAGCTTATAAGCTACTCAATAAAGTCCTTCAACAGATGAACAACTGGCCTTGGAAGAACATATAGAAAGTTAAAATACCCTATAGAGTAGCATGTTTCAACTGGTTGTTAGCCCGGGAAGTGGTGTTGACACATGATGACTTTAGCAAGAGAAATTTCAACATATGCTCAAAGTGCTACATGTATGCTGAAGAAACTGAGACAGCCAGCCATCTATTCCAAAATTGTAGGATCACTGACATGCTATGGAAGATCTTCATTAGTCTCACAGATATTGTTTGGACTTTGGACAATGGCAAGAAAGATTATTGAGGTCTTGCTCAGCTGGGAAAAAGCAAGTACAAGATTGACACAGAAAGATGGATGGAGGTTTGTCCCAGCCTGCATTTGGTGGACAATCTACGAAGAGAGAAATTCGAGATATTTTTAAGTTGAACTGCTTTAGATATTTTCTATTTTTTGAGCTAACTAGCGATACATAGAAGGTACTGCTTCAGTGATAGAAGCCTTTGTTTTTTGATAGGTTGACGAAGCAGTTTGTTCTTCTTTTTCACATGTAAAATATGGTTTCAGCACAACCTAGGTGTTGTATGGATAAATATATACAAATTGTTACCTTCTCAAAAAAAAAACTAACATAGAAAAGTAGCAACTCTTTCTCTTTTCCTTTCTTATTATAAGATATTAGCTGAAATCAATTGAATGGTAAATGTTGTATTCAATTAAAACAATACAGTACGATACAATAGAACACACTACAATACAATATGATATATTATGAAACAATATAGTAGGATACAAGATAACACAATACAATATGATACATTATGAAATAAAAGAGCCAGTAAAAATGGGTTACTTACTTCAGAATGCGTTCCTCCAGCTCCGAAGCAGCAGCAGCAGATTGTGATCCACCTGTTTCAACTGCATTGTTATGTGACCTCTCCTCATCTTCATGAGAAACAACAATTTCCTGCTTAGCTGCATCGCGATAATCAGAATCCTCATCCTTCCGCCTGTCCTTGTCCTTACTCCTATCATGACCCTCATCTCGCTGCCTACGGCTGCTCCTATCTTTGTCTCTTGACCTTTCCTTATCATCCTCATCCACTTCCTTCCCCTTCACTTTAGCTCTTTCTCTCCCCTTCTCCTTCTCAGCTCCATCTCTACTACCTCTTTCTTTTTCCTTTTTCCTATCTCTTACCTTCTCACTATCCTTATCCTTGCTGCTCCTCACCCGCTCAGTCTCCCGATCTCGTTCCTTATCTCTTCCCCGTTCACTGTCTCTCTCCCGGTCAGTATCCCGATCTCGTTCCTTATCTCTTCCCCGTTCAGTATCTCTCTCCCGGTCTTTTCCACGATCTCTACGATCTTCCTTCCTTCTATCACGAGTTGACGAACGATCCTTCTCCAACTCTTTACTCTTCTCCCGATCTCTTTTATGCTCTTTCTCTTCTCTTCGACCACTACTACTTTTCCTATCCTTATCCTTACTGCTTCGATGCTTACTTGAAGAATCCTTAGATTTATCATACCCGCTTTCTTCCATATCATCCTCCCACCTCTCTGAATCAACACTTCTTTCACGTCCATCTATCTCCATCATTCCCATGGCAGTCACACCGCCGGTCAGCTCTAGGTAAAGTAAAGCAGGTGAACAGGGAAAAATTGGCACACACCGCCGTGAGATGGAGGTATACCGGCAGAGGGCGGCTTTAGGGTAAGGTAGCTAAAGCCCCAAAATATCTATGTAGTTCTCTCTAAATTTGAACAAGTAAGACACATATAATTTATATGATTTTGTAGGTATATTATATGATGTAAAATACATGTGTTTACTTATTCAATTATATACAAATCTAAATTAACAATTTTTATAGTGAATTTTTAATTTAGATAATATTAAAATTTGCAGAACAAAATTGTCAAGTACAAAAAAAAATTGTTAGAAAGAAAGAAAAACTTCTTAGTCTTCAAAATAAAAATGTTTTAAAATTTTAAATTAAATTACTTAAATTTTGATATTAGTAACATATTTTTTTACAACAATATTTAAGGTAATATATTGTGAATGCATGTCCAACATCTTATTTATTTAAATTTCAAAAAAAATAACCCATCTTTTACATAATTGCATCTATCGAATAAGTCATGTAATACCTCGAAACAAGGTTAAGAAAACGCCATATGTAAAAAATTGTCCATTTAGCAACTCTTATATAATAAATCAAAGACATGTAAGCTAATATTGAGATAATCGAATTTGAGATGATATATTCAATCATTCCATTAGAAAACTGTTATACTATATCTATTTGCAATAGAAAAATTAAAAATTTCTTTTTAGATGAATTAAGTAATTCAATTGATGTCATCAAATTTAAGCAATTTATGAAAAATTATCGTGTATTATTAATCTTTTGTGTCATGGCACTCTGAAAACACATACAAATGCACAATAACTCAAAAAAAAATTATAAATAAATATCTAAAAATTACTTACAAAATATAAATAGTCTCTTAAGTGTCAAGTTTGTCAACATAGTTACTACTATTGTAATGGATCAAAGTGGTAATCCTAGATATAATTACACTCATGATGTAAAATAGTAAAAAAATGGGAATAATTACCAAGCTGATAGCGGTCATGCATCAATTGAGCGTATCGTAATGAAGATATGCATTTTGTTATTTTTATTATCAAAATGCAAAAACTCTTATTTTTGTATTTACATTTTGTTGCCCAGGTATTGTTTGATGATATATATCTCTTTTTTATATCATTTCACTTTGTCCTATTTCCTTGGAAGTCACGTGATAAGTATTTTTCTTAGTTTTATTCTTAATATGCATGATACTTATGATTAAAAAATATATGCCAAAATTAGAAGTTTATTTGCCTACCAACTTATCAAATATATTTTTATTAGGTTAGTGTCAAAGTAAAGAAAAAAAAAGTTGTTGGATAAAAAGTCATGCATCTTATGGTTTGATTTCGCTAGAGAAGAAATTATATTGAGTATTTTTGTAAATAAATCATTGTAAGATATTATTGCTCAATTAAATAATTTTTTTTTTGATATATTTGTAATTGAGAACCAAACCCAAATATGAGTTGGTTATGTCTGGTATGCGAAGAACAGTCAAAGGAATGTTCACTTCTTCAATTAAGGACATTCTAGTTCGATAGACTGATATCTTTCGCATGAAGATAATCTTATATTTCAGATACTTTCTTTTCTTGTTTGACGATCTTTGCACAAAACAACACTCTCACTATGGAAATATGAAGAGGCTTAGTATCAACTCATGTGCCATGTTTATTATATACTAAGGATGTTATCTTCCTGATGTATCAATTCTTGGTATATAAGGTTGGTTTAGATTGAGATGCCCACCTTTTAGTTCGGAGATACAGTTTTCTATTTTTGTCAAAAAATGAAATTTGCTTATGGCAAAACATCGGAAGAGAGTGCTACTACTTCCTTAATTCATCAATTCTCATATATGAAGAAGGATATGAGATTTGTTACAAATCACTAGACCTCTTTTTATGAATCAAATAGAAAAAATGATGAGACTCAACAAATTAAGGCCCTACATTTATTGGAACAACAATAATTTTTAAAAATTACATAATATGGTGATAGTTTGAAATTTTATAGTAGATTTGTGTAAATATTTTATTATCTGCGAGGATCTATACAATTAGATAGATATTGTATACACACGAATATAATATATTTCACTATTGTTATGCGTATGAATATAATGTATTCCGCTATAGAAATATTATATACACATGAATACATTTATTAGGTACACAGATATAATGTATTTTACCATTATTATACGTGCCGATACAATGTATTTGGTACATTTTGTAATTAAGCAAAATTCACTATGTTTGTAAATCTAAGCACAAATACCACTAGACAAAATCTCCATCTTTTTATGGGAAATTACTTTTAGTAGCTAATTTTACTCCCTTGTTACTTTTTATAGTAATACTTTTAAATAATTACAGAACATAGCAAAATATGTAATTTTGCAATATATACACATATGCGTATATTTGTGTATTTGCAAACCCTAACTGTCACGACAATCTCAACCTCACTCGTTTGTTGTCCCCAAAATTCATTGGCATTTCAATTGACCACTGGAAAATCGAAGTTGTTTTGCCGGAGATTGTCATACCTACAACATAAAAATTACATACCATTACATACATTTGACCAATCTTGCATGCATACATTTTGAAAAGGCTGAATCCATCGATGACCCCCTAAAGTTGGCACCAACTTTCACTTAGACATCTTAACTAAGCTTTGTTTATTTTAGACACCTCATGTCATGTCCCGCTGTGTCATTTTGATACTTTTTATTGAATTGACAAAGTGCGTGTGTTGCACTGATTTTAAGCTCGTAGAAAGCATTTCTTTTGTGAAAAAAAATATTTTTTCTCTTCATCTTCTTCCCTCTTTCTCCTTCACCTTTCACCACCATTATGTATGTACTGATTTTGAGTAAAACAAAAAGAATCATATACTCATTGAAAAAGATTAAAAAAGAATCATAAACTGATTGAAATAACTTACAAAAGCTATTTAAAAAAAAAAAAAATCAGATCTAAAAAATAACATCACTACCTCACCGGAAAAGATGGAGATCCACCATTTTTGTTACTATCTTTCTCTCTCTCCCTCTCTTCCGCTTAAACATATTTTATTTAGAATTAGAATTATTAGTTATAAAAGAAAATATGAGACGTCATTGAAAAAAAATTGGATCTAAATCTCCTCAATTTTTCCGGCGGAACTCCAATTTACAGCGAATTTTTTTAGATATGAGTCATTGAAATGACTTCCTAGAAAATGAAGTCTTTTCTTATTGAAATATTTTCAAAATATAAGTTTAAATGGTTTTTCTTTCTTCTTCTTATAATTAATTTTTTTCTTTTTTAACCAAATTGACACATGTTTTCTCTTAGTTTGTCATCATGTCATGTCATCCGCGAGTGGATAACACACATTTTTTAACTTTTGCTGATTGTTAAAGAAGTGTCAAAATGACATAGTGGGACATGTCATAAAGTGTCTACAATGAAAAAAGCTCAATTAAAGTGTCCAAGTAAAAGTTGGTGCCAACTTTAGGGGGCCATCGATTGGTTCAGCCTTTTGAAAACATATACATAGAATTTAGGCTTAAGTCATCTGCGGCCCCTTAAAGTTGTTCACATAATTCACTTAGACACCTGAACAAAGGGTTGTACCTATTGAACACCTCTACCCTTCAAAACATATATCTATTAAATTTTTTTTGATGATATGGCATTATAAGTGTAACACACATCTACAAAAGCGTGTGAAGCCAAAAAAAAACTTTTTGCAGACCAATCAAAAATGGACATGTCAACATCAGAAAAATTATAATATGAACATAATTTTTTTTAAAAAATTGTAGGTAGTTGTCTTCCCCAATTGAACTTTGCAATTCAATATTATCGGTTCCCCGTACGACACACACAACTATTAACGCTCTTTCTCAATCAGGTCTGGGACTAACCCCTTTCCCACAGCATTCCATTCGAAGTAGTCGAAAAAGTCTAAGACGGAGAAAGTGGTGATGCTCTTTGATTGCATCCGCTAAAACCCTCATCATTCCCCACTATTTCTTGACACACCCCTTTCCCAAATAATCCTTCATTCATACTTTCTTTCTAGCATCATTCCGCCACCATCAATATCATCTTTGTTGTTATCTTTACCGAAACAACATCAATTAAATAAATAACCAGTTAAAACACATAAATTAAAAGAGTTTACTGATAAAGATTTTCATTTGAGTTGTGGAAGAGAATTTCATCAAAAATAAAAATCAAATTAAGTAAAAAAAAAATCCGGCAAAACTCCATTTTTTTCGACAAGACTAATACGAATCTGAAATTATTTTTTTGAAACGTTAAAGAATTCAAATCCTAAATAACTCACAACATAGAAGAAGAAAAAATATCAACAAATTTGAATTGATGTTTGAAAAAGAGAGAGATTAGGAAAAATGGCAACTACAAAGTTTGAATCAGAATAAAGGAGATGGGTAGGAGTGTGAGTGGAAAAAAATTCTTATTTGATTAAAATTTGGAAGGAAAAAAGGTGGAGTGAGGATGATCGAAGTGCAGCGATTTTAGCCGGTGACGATTGTGTGTACGTTGGGGGTGAGTGGGGTGTTCCAGGTTTCTAGCAAAGAAGAAAAGGGTGAAGAAAGATTAGTTCTTTTTTTGTGGATGAAAATGTAGCTTTTATTTCCTAATTTATTTTTTTAGTTGTATTATGGGCCCAATGCTACATGTCTTTTTTTCATTAGCTACTATGCTACGTCACTCGTGAGTGTATGACACACAATCTCTATTTGTTTTGTTGATCGTCAAAAGTGTTCGATAGGTAAAAAATTTTACCAATAAAGGTGTTCAATTGGAACAAGCCTAAAGATAAGGTGTCCAAGTGAAATATGAGGACAACTTTAAGGGGTTGTAGATGACTTAAGCCTAGAATTTAGCTAAATTGATGTCTTCATATACATCCAACCTCTGCTTTGAAAACACATAATTGACCACACATACATTCAACTTCAACTTTAAAATTGAGAAAATACATAATTACCCCATTAAACTTGAACCATTTTTTGAAGTAGACACCTAAAATTTGTGGGTCCTATTACCCCACGAAACGATTTTCAACAACTCTAAATACACCATTTTAACCAATTTTCAGAGAAGGTGTAATCTCAAGTGTTGAGGGGCGCGTGAATGAATAAAAATTCACCCCTAAACCAATGTAAACGTGCCACGTAGCAAGATTGCAAGTCACCACTTTCCCTAAAAAGTCCAAGAACAAAGGATTTCTTGGCCAAAGCTTTTCAGGGTGATTATTGACGAGTACTATATATATGTTTTTTTGTATTCTAAGTACTGTATATATGTTTTTTTGTATTCTAATTGCTGCTACTTCTCACATTTACTTAAGAATTAAAAAGAGTTTGTATGATTTCTGAGTCGAAATTATCCCAATTTCATAAAGAATATCTAAATAATTCAATAAAGGGAGCTTGAAAACTAAGAAAGTAACAAAATTGCAGATTAAAAATTCACCAGTTCCATTGTTATGGGAACAGAGGAGTCCACCATAAGTAGGAAATTTGAATCATTTTGTTGCTTTTCTTTAAGAAAATTAGATGGGTAACTAAGGAATTTTCAGATTTTCATCTCTTTCGAATAGAGCTTAATATAAGAAATATAGAAGTTAATGGTCATGAAAGAACCCTCTCAAGAAGATCTTGATTAAGTTCACTCCAGTGAGTAAACAATACCTTCATCTTCATATTCTTCTTCACATCCCACTAAATATCATGTAGAGAAAAGGAAAAGGAATCGGAAAAAATGAACACGAATTTTCTAGAAGGGCTTAAGGGTTAAAATGTGAGTGAGTCAGGGTTTTACCCGACCCACAATTAAACGGGTAAGAAAAATAAATAAAAAAATTATTTGGGGGGTGAGACACACGCACCAGTTATGAGATTGCAAATATCGTAAAAATAGAGTATTTAGAATTGTTGGAAATAGTTGGATGGGGTAATAGGACCTCCACAAATTTTAAGTGTCTACTTCAAAAAAGGGTACAAGTTTGATGAGAAAATAACTTTAAAATTATATACATATACAATTGAGTATTGACCACACATGCATTTACAATTAGATATTATATTGACACGATTTTAATTAAGATTAGCTATACACACGAATACAATATATTTTACCGCGTTCGAAAGGAAAATATATCGCTATATTTTTGCAAAACAAGCACCTAATAGTGCTACTTATGAAATCCCCCCCCCCCCCAACTTCCCTCCTCCCCCCTATGTGGGACCTACCCGGTACGATACAACTATCAAACAACCTTCCCAGTTTCAAACTCAAAATCGAAGCTCCCACAATAATTAGTACAACAACATACTCAATATAGTCTCACAAGTAGGATCTGCAAGAAGACAATGTGTACGCAGCCTAACTCCTACTTTATGAAGGTGGAGAGGTTGTTTTCGATGAACCCTCGGTCCAAGTAACACATAAAAAAAGTACGAAAAAGGAAATACAATAGTGAATAAGTCATGCAAAAAACAATGGAGAAAAGAAACAATAATATAAGTACAGAAAAGGTTAAAAATATAATAATGGACATTTTGCACCAGACTAATTTCATATATCTCAGGAGCTGTTTTCAATAAATGTACAGGATACAGGAAAAGAAATCAACACTTTACTCTTTGAATGTTTGAAAAAAAAAACAAAGTCAATCTATGTGTATAGTTTTACCCTTTCAAAAGTACATCTGAAGTAAAAGTATATAGGATATGAACCAGAACAAAACTGGAAAAATGGATTCTAATGGAAGTATAGGATATGCCTTCAAGTCACAAATTATCTTCATTTTCAATCATATCGCGGACCTCACTAACGACTACATACGCTTTGTGGCCGCCAATTACTTCCGCTTGTTTCTTCCCATCCCTCCATAACTACAGAGAAATCACATTTACACTATGTTTTTACCATGAAAATAGTAAAAGAATAGAAGCTAAAAACATCTAAGAGCAAAATTAGCTGTCGAGAAGCTAAATAGGTAGTGTTTGTTACCTGTATGGTCGGCATTTTCTGTTTAGGTTTCGTCACCACATGTATTTGGACACATGAAAAGGTAGAATTCACATCGTTAAATGTATACCAAGAAATTCAAACCACAACAGTGCCCTTAACTAATCAAATAACAACAATACTACTTTCAGAAAGAAAATAACAACAGCATTTTATTTAAGAAAAAGAGTGTTTCAAGTAGCAACGCGTATTTTAGCAAGTAAAGGAGACTTGTGCATCGT
This sequence comes from Solanum acaule, assembly GCA_036250505.1. Lineage (NCBI taxonomy): Eukaryota > Viridiplantae > Streptophyta > Magnoliopsida > Solanales > Solanaceae > Solanum > Solanum acaule. The sequence continues at coordinate 25,676 of JAJOOR010002370.1, read as the reverse complement.
ATGACTGCTGCATGTTAGCTGTACATATGAAGTTAATGTTTATTATGGGGTGAAATCATCTCTCCTGCTCTGCCGGATGGCCCAAAAATGAAAGGCCTAGTTAAACGATCAAGGGATAAAGCTATACTTCGGAAATCATGTGCATGTCCAACATTTTTTTTTTCGATAACCGTGGTGTCCAGATAACTCTGTCCACCTAGACAAGGCTGAGACAAATGGGAAGAAATCACCTATAGTGTTTTGGTCTCTGCTGGGGGATTTGAACCTGAGACCTCATGATTCTTAATTCATTTCATTGACCACTAGGCCACACCCTTGGGGCAGCCCGCCCGACATTTTCTAAACACACTTCTTAAGCTTTCAGAGCCAACCATGCCCTATCATCCTATTTATGATTCTCTAGCCATTGTCTGCATCAATTCATACTACTGATTCACAAAAAAAAAAGTACCACATCTATTGTGCGGGTAACCTATGTACTCCTATGCAATTATACAGCAATTTTATCAACTTTCAGAAAACAGTATCAGGTTAGGTATCCGACCTGAAAGATAGCATGAACTGATCGGATACAATGCACCACTCGTTGGATTAATTGAAGTGCATGCAAGCTGGCTTGACCCTACTGTTACTTGAAGAAAAATTACTATAGGATTGGTTTACCTATCATTGACAAGTCTGGAAAGGAATAAGAATTTTTATGCTTTCATCAGAGGATGTTGCAAAGATGATGTTACAATAGCCTCGAGTGCTTGAGATAATGATTTTATAAGTTTTACATGTTTAGCAGTTAACAATCACATAGCAAAAAGACATTAAACATATGGAAGATGTTGGGAGAAAGAAACCCTTACAGTTACTCCAGCGCGAACCACAAGCTTGTGTGGAACATTATTGACATCAACAGAGTAAAAGCGTGTTCTGGGACATTAAGATAGTAAAAGATCTGGATCAGTACCCAAATTCAACTAAAACTCTTCGCGCTAAAGAAATTGATGCACAATGCATTCCTAAGTACACACAAGCAACTTCCTGCTGCAATCTATAGTTATTAATTGATTCTTGTAATCTACTTTCAGGAGTAACAGCGACCATCTAATCCAGTTTATGAACTCTAGCAATTTTAGTGTCCTCAAACCTTCCCTGCTAGCTAAATCACGGGAACTAATTCTGATAACATGCCAAAAGGTCTTGTCTGTTACTCAGAGAGCTCCTGGACTGTCTTTCCCATACATAAGAACTGTTCACCAATCTATTATTGGGTCTTTCGGGAAGTAAATAAAGAACTACAAAATTCAGAGTACCTAACCCTTCTCAAAATGCTTATGAGATACGAGTAGTCTCTAAACAAATACAAGAATCCAAAGTTTTGAAATATCTCTGACAGATATAGAAAAGTTTGAAGAGTAGTGCAGAAGTTGATCAGGGAGTAGCACAAATGCTGCTTGCAAATCCTATACGAACCAACAGTAAATGCAACTAAAGTAGACACTTAAGGCGTAGAGAAAGCTTTTTATTGCAATGTGCTATATCTGAAGGGAAATGCAAGAGAGCACAACCTTGGGAAGTAGTCAGCAGCCAATTTTTCCAATTTTGGTTTCAAGTATATGCATTTGCGGCACCAGTTTGCCATCCTGCAGATTCAAAGAGCTTTATACATCAACTAAACACCAAATTACAACAACCACAACCCAGTGTCATCCCATAAGCTCATCCACGAGATAACCTACAGAACTTCAGCTTCTATCTTTGAGGTCATGGTAAAATGATCCACTAGGAAACAAGAGCCGTCATCTAATCAAATTAAATGATAACCATATGAACAATTAGAGGACAATAAGATTAAAATCAAGAGACACATGGAGATGGCAAATCAAATGACTTCCTAGGAAAGAACATTGGTACTAAATTTCAAACATGTAACCTTACAAGAAACTCTTGCATCTGCGTATAAAACATAATCAGAACTAAGTCGCTAAGAAAATTGAGCACTTTCATTGCATGTCATCGCTCAATAATTGGTATTTTCCTATATGCTTTCTAGATGTCAGCACTTTCTATTGAGTTATCTGTTTCAAATGGGCCTAGTGACTATACACTGCAATCACTGTAAATGAGCCAAACAAGGCATACATGTAAACTTATTGTTAACACTATGGATTACCTCATCTTACTTACTATAATATATAGACATTATCATTAAGCTCGTTACACTAGGAACTGCTTCGTTTACTAGGAATTGATCTGTTAAGCTCGATACACAAGGAACTGGTCCGTTAAGCTCGTTACACTAGGAACTGATTCATTAAGCTCATTACACTAGGAACTGATTGTTAACACTCTGGATTACCTCATCTTACTTACTATAATATATTAGACATGATCATTAAGCTCGTTACACTAGGAATTGATCCGTTAAGCTCGTTACACTAGGAATTGATCTATTAAGGTCGTTACACTAGGAACTGATTCATTAAGCTCGTTACACTAGGAACTCATCCATTAAGCTCATTGCACTAGGAACTGATCCGTTAAGCTCATTACACTAGGAGCTGATCTGTTAAGCTCATGACACTAGGAACTGATCCGTTAAGCTTGTTACACTAGGAACTGATCCGTTCAGCTCGTTACACTAGGAACTGATCCGTTAAGCTGTTACACTAAGAACTGATTTGTTAAACTAGTTACACTATTCATATCAACCTAGAGGAACTAGACATCTCATAATAGAGGGACATGTGACATTTCACCATTTACAGAGATCTCATTGAAGCACTCTTGAGCCGTAATCACTGTTTTATCAATATAAGATGGCAAAAAACCAAATAATAACAAAATAAACACACCATTTCTCATTCTTTGGTACAGAAGACAACTAACAAATCATAAACCAGCAACAACCACAAAGTGGGGTTTTGGAGAGGTAGGTGTAGACAAACCTTACCCCTACCTAGAAAAGGTAGAGAGACTGTTTCCAATACACTCGAGAAAAAACAGTTCAAAGCAATATAGAAAGCATGACCAAACATTCTGAGAGTACTACAACTACTACTAATAGAGTGAAAAATCATAAACCAGCTAAAAAAAAAACACAACTTTATAAACCCCTTTTCTCTATATCCAATTTAAAGATGACCCTTTTGATAAAATACAATCTTGGAACAAAAACGCACCATAGAATCACAACAGATTCATCAAGCTGTTGTGCTTCAGCTATGACTCGATCAAATTGGGGTTCATCAGAAATGGATTGTAGCTCAATCGAAGCAGGTGAATCATCAAGATCTTGTACAAAACTTTCTCCATCATGATTTTCCAAAACCTGAACTCTCACCTTAAAATCCAAGTGAATTCTTGAACAATTTAGGGAAATTGGTGCTATAAGTACCAATTTTGAAGCATTAAAAGATGAAATGGACGATGGGTTTGATTTTCTTGCGAATAATTGTTGAATAACTGGAGAGAATTGTGTTGAGCTAGACATTACTTTACTGTTCGATAAAGCTAAACAGCGTTGACGGCTCTTGTAGTGGTTATTGGGGCACAGAGAAAAATGACCAAAAAAATTAAAAAATTGGGGGTGTTCAAGTTAATTTATGTGCATTTTAATTAATTTCAATTAATTTGTGTGTACTTCGATTAATTTTATATGGTATGTGTTACGTTCCACTAGCTATAAATATCAGGTAATTCTGTCCATCAAGACTAGGACGGATGTGGATAAATTTGCTGAAATTTGAACCTAAAATCTCATGAAATATATCGAAGCTCGAAGACAAATATGAACTAAAAAACAAGAACTCACATATATAGGTATAATTTTTGTAGTTCTCCAATTGTTTTTAAGGTATAATGAGATGACATCTCCAAAATTTATATGTTACATCGACGTCGAGTGTTCACGATATATAATAAATGAGTTGAAATGTTTAATTGGTAGAATGTACGCAGACATTATCATTACCTTGTGGAGGTAAAGAGGTTGTTTCCGAAAGACACTCGGCTCAAGATCCAAGACTGAATTAGTAAAAAGAAAATGAAGCAATCTATATATAGCCATATGCTTTGAGTAACATGCAATCAATATGACATAAAGTTTCTTCTCTAAAAGACAAAAAAATGATTGCATCAAAATCACAAGTCTGAGACTAAGAGCAGAACACACTGAGAAAATGAAATTTTGTTAAATCTAAGACTTGAAAACATCTATAATGGCCATTGTATTGCCAATTTTCTTCACTCATAAGCTGTGGATGATTTTGGAGATAGCTGAGTAGGATCCAATAACTGCTGATATGCTGCCTATTATGATGATAAATATACATGTTACTACCTGCATAACAAAAAAAAAGGTGGATTTAGGACGGGTTCAGTAGTACAACTGTAACGCAAAAGGATTTGGAAAGTATACATATATATAACGAAGATCACGTTCATTTTGAACCTACTGACTATTGAAACAACAAATGGTTTGAGATAGATATAGGGTGTGTTTGGTATAGAGGAAAACTTTTTCCGTGGAAAACATTTTCCTTCACACCGGACAAGCCCATAGAGAAACTTCTCTTGTACCTGAATGGGGCTTGTTTTTCCCTTCAAAATTCTCAAGAAGCAAGCACAAGGTAGAATCAATGTCTGAAATATAAGAAAAGATCATATATATTAGTACAAGTCAATAAATGGAAACAGAAAATCGATCTATTTAACGAAAACATAGATCTGGTATGAAGGACTCACAACGAGCATCGTGAAAAATGATCCGATCAACGCCATCACAAATCCTGCAGGAGAATCAGTACATAAGTTTGATATCATTTTTCTTTTTGAGGGCAAGAACACAATGTTCAGGCAATATTGATAAGTACATTATAGCAGCTTAACTTACCGAAAAATGGAATTTTAAGAGCCACGAATAATGTGGACATCACCAGTGCTGTTCTAATGAGGATACTGTACATGTAAGAATTGGTGTGGTTTGATGGTATCAACTCCTCTAAACTCATAGCCACTGGGGCCATAGTCAATGCATATTTTGTGAATGGATTAACGATCTGCAAATGAAGCAGACGATTTGTCATCACGTGTACAAATGGTTGTATCAAGGAGAGAATTCGATCAATCAGGTTTCACTTACCGTGGTCCAAAAAGCAATCTTGGAGGCAACTAAATCTGTAGGCAAGTTTAGAGTAAACTGGGATTCAGCTGAGTCCCCAAACATCATGTATCCCATAACAGCTGCTCCGGCATACAACACAGTCACAATAGTGAAACTGCATCCAAATTGTATCCACATTCACAATGAACATATCAGAAAAGCAGGATTTGTTATCTAAGGAAATTCAGAATGTAGACGCGGATAAGCTCTAGATATAGCTCAACCTTGGCGTTGTTTTGATGTGTGTATATATTTACCTGGTAAAGAGGACAGCAGGGAATTGGCTACGTTTCTCCAATGATGTGTATATATTGGGAAACACTGCATGCCCGGAGTAACAATATCCATAAAGTCCAATAGCAACAGGAAGACTAGAAAGATTCAGAACAGTTTCTTTGCTTTGAGTGCCAACGTGATCGACTAAACCAAGCCAGTACAAGCAAATGACAACCATCACAGAAGCAATAACTCCTCCAGCTGAAAATTATAGGCATACAAATTCAGAATTTTCGTTGTCCAACATTTTATTTTATTTTGGTACTGCAGAGATGAAGATCTTCTAATAGGAAGTTAGCTACTAACCTGATATGTAACTAAGAACAGTGAGGTCTCGCAGCCAAACGGTAGGAAGAACAGCTAGGGTGGTTACCAAAGCAAAGAGATGCCGTGCATCTAATTGGTAGCCTCCTAAATTCAAATGTGCATTTGGAAATAAAGCCGATAGGTTATCTCCCTCCAAAATTATGTATTCAACACAACAGGACTGCAAATGAAGGACAAAATTAATGAAGCATATACCAGGATGAGGCACAATGTTGGAAATTAATAAGCCGAAGGATATTATAAACAACGTGTAGGCAACATAAACTTACATATAACTCCACGTACAAAATTATCTGCATCCACAAATACACAAAAGAAGAAAAGAATCAGTATCAGGAAGGCCGTGATTCTTGTATACTTATGCTTAAATTGTCAAATATTATTTAGTCTAACATGAGATGATTTACCCAAAAAATGAAAATACGGATTTTTGTAACTATGGTTGAAGTGCAAAGATAACTGACAGTCAATAGAACATACTGATATGATAATTCTTCCAACTGTACCAAAAGCTGCCTGACCAATATCCGGATAAGTCTCAAGCCCTGGTTGGCTGTCTAAGCAGTATCTCAGGAGTATGCCAGTATAGTAAGAAAGCACACCGAAGATGAACAATAGAGAAAGCCCTGCCCATCCACCTTCCTTCACAGCATAAGGTGTAGAAAGGATTCCTACTCCACATAGAACATTAATACCTGTATGAAAACAATATGTTCCTCACAAACCTTCAAGAAATATCTGTACGATGGATTACATTATACTGTGTTCAGAGAACTAACCGTTTAGGACGCCTTGGCCATAGGAACTTTGACGGGAAACTGGTAATTCATGTGCCACTGATTTCTCATCAGGAAATTTCTTAATGGCAGATCTCCTTGATGGAAGAGGAGGCAGTAAAGTATGAGAGCTACGCCGCTGTGGTGGTTGATCCTCTTCTGCTTGTGATATGAGAGGCTTATGAAGAGAGGGCAACACTTCAGGAGTGTGTCTCCTTGTGAGTGATGAGGCAAGAAATGAGCTGCCTAAACGTGTTAATGAAGGTGTCCCGAGGAAGGTAAGACTTGGCGAGGGCACACTACTGTATATGTCCATAGATTGCCTACAAGAAGTGTTCCACAAAGGTTAGAGGTACGAAATATGAAACAGGAACAAGGAGGAAAGCAAAATGTAACTAGTAATCATTCAAGAACTCGAACAATGATGGCACCTCGATGAGCTTATGAGTCAAAAGATTCATCATCCGACACAGTTCATAATGGAAAAAGGATCATTCAATGAACAGAGAAACCTCATCATGCTACCAAATTACAACAACAGCAATGACTCAATTCAAACAAGTTGAGGCTGGTTATATGAATCCTCAATGCTCCATTTAAGCCCACATAAGACTAATATTATACAAAATAAGAAGTACTAGGAAGTTAAACCCCATTATCTTATCAACGACAACAACATACCCATGAATCCCACAAATGGGGTCTGGGGAGGATAGAGTGTATGCAAACCTTACCTCTACCTCATGGGACCCTCGACTGGAGTACAACAAATCAAACGACAGTGAAGAAAACATAGCAAATAACAAGGAAAACTGTGCATAGCATTCAGAAAAGGAAGAAAAGGAACAGTAACAACAACAATATAGTGCGATAACTGAAACACAATAAACAACATAAAGCCAAATGATTCAAACATGTATTCCAACTCAAGATATTGAAAATCTTTTGAATACCTATAACTCTGAGGCCAAGCAGGGTTATAAGAGCTAGGTTTGCTCTCGAGCCGATCATTATGATTATCATCATCATCATTAGAGTAATTTGAAGAATCAGATTCATTTCCATCTCCATTTTCTTCAGATTTATCCAAATGCTTCTCCTGATGATCATCCTCTTCATCACTCTCTATGTAAAAACTATGATCAGAGACAGAATTCTTCATCTTCTGTCTCTCTTCAATCCTTCAAAAACTCTGCAAAAACACAAAATCCCCACCCCTTAATCACAAAAATATCTCCTCAAAATGGAAACTAAATGAATCATCAACTAAAATCTTTACAAGAAAAATATGGGAAATCCCTTCCTTTCGTCGAAAAATTATGCTATACGTACAAATAAGGTAAAAAAAACAATCTTTAAGGCTTTCATGTTAGTCATACACGTAAAAATTTTGTAAATCAAGAAAATTAGTGGCACCCCATAAATAAAGAAAGTCCAAGATTTGAAAAAGCAAGAATCTTTTTTATTCCAAAATAACGATTATGAAAGTAAAAGTCAAGGTCATGACAAAGATTTGATTTTTATTGAAAAATTTCAACTTCCAAAGACAAATTCAAGAATCAAAAGTATCCCTTTTTCATAAACAAAGAAAAAAAAGTGAAAAACAGAAACAACTTTCTAATTATTAGAAAAAAAAGAAGAAAAATTCTTACTTTTAGCAATGAATATCAAAAGGGTATTTCTTGTTCTTGCCGAAAAATCTCCAAAGACTTTGGCTTTTTCAAAGTTTTGAGCGTACACTGAGATTTACTACTATATGATATTCTTGAAATTATATATATTGAGAGAAAAAAAGAAAGGGAAATTATTGGTGTGTTGTATTATGGTGATTCTTGATATAATGAGTAGAAAATGATGACACAAATTATAGATGGGTTATTTATTTCCCTATGACAGCACTGCACATGACCAACTTTTGGTCCCTTCATGGTATTATTTGGTTATGGATGGGATTTGTTGTTCGGATATTTCGTGAGATTATTTTATTATTTTTAAATAGGAAAAAAGAATAAATATATCCCCGAACTATCGGAAATAGTATGCAGATATCCTCCGTCATACTTTTGGGACATTGGTGCCCCTGCCATCCAAAAACTAGAGCATATATACCCTTTATACTAACGGACATACACGTGTCACAATCTTATCCACCGATCTAACATTTATTAAATATCGGATTGACGGATAAGATTGCGTCATGTGTCCCTATTTAGTCTTCCGTTAGAGTGAAGACATATTTGCTCTAGTTTTTGGACGGCAGGGGCACTAATGTCTCAAAAGTATGACGAAGGATATCTGCACATCATTTACGTTAGAGTGAAGGGCATATTTTCTCTAGTATTAAATTTTAATTTTTGTATTTGATCTTTGATTTGGAATGAATTTAAGAAAGTAAAAAAGATTTGTTAAAGATTAATTGTAGTTTTAAATTAAAAATATGTAGAATATACCAGAATATTCTTTAATTTTAGGTGTAATACATGAATATGTCTTTTAACTTTGGTTCAACTGAGTGTGCACAAGTAAACATTCAATTGTGTAAAAAATTTAAGAGACACATTCGTCCTACATGGCGTCCTACGTGATAATTTTATATCATATGTGGCATCTTATGTGTATTATGTTACATAGGACATGTGTGTCTACTTGTTCAATTTTATACAAGTTTAAATGTTTACTTGTGCACGCTTAATATAGATGACATCTGAAGCCAAAATAACTGATATATTTATATCTTATGTCTTAGTTTTATGATTTTATATAAGCATATGTAATGTAGAAAGTTAGAATTAAAGACTAAAAAGGAAAATATTAGTAATATTTTTAATGGACTAAAAAGGAAAGTGATTGAAACTAGTGAAATGTTCATTACCCAGTATAGTTTCAAAGTTTTAAGTTGAAGTCTCACGTTACAGAACAAATATTTTATTTGTAAATGAGCTTCAAAGAATGGTTGGAAATTATCTCCATAAAAAGAAAGAGTCTTCGTTTGAATTTTTTTTTTTTTTCAAATTTTAAATGGATTTGACATTCTAAGATAATGAAATCAAGTTTCAAGTCGGTTAGGTCAATCAACAAAACAAAAAAGGCGAAATCAAAATGAATGTGGATTCGATGTATAGCTGAAAGTTGTCAAATAAATTAAATTAAAAGAATTGAAAAGAATATCAAAATATAAGCTTCTAAATAGAATTAAATATATAATCTTCACAACTATCTTGAAATTATTATCTTTATTCCACCGATCAAAAAACCTAACAACTACTACCTAGTTCTAATTGGTCTCAATCAAATTATCAAACTTAACTTTTATCTATAGAATTATAGACTTACTTTTTCCATTTGTAAACTATTTTCATGTAGATGAGATATTGTAGGTACTTTGAGAATATATGTAATTTCTACACATGCATAGTCGTCCATTAATATGGACGAAAATTTATAGGTTACAAGTTTGAGTCGTAATTTTTTTTATTAATATTTATATTAGGATATGATGTCTACTTCATATAAGATCCAATCTCTTTTTTGAATTCTTTGTGAACACGACATATTCGGTGGTGAAGTCAGAAATTTAATGAAGGTGGTGCAAGATTGCATACACGCTTATAATACCTAACATTTAAACTTTGTATGCCACATTATTTTCCAACTGAGTGTTTGCATCAGACCACCCTCCACCTAAGGTGGCTCCACCCATGGACATACTTTATGCATTAGACTAACCTTTCATTGTCGTTCGTCAATATACTTAATAGCCAATAAATATATATATATATTATCGAGTACATAAACTTATGAAGATATAAATGTCGGAAATGAAGTGTCCGAAAATTGTCTAGTTTCCTTTATATTATTAATTACTATACGATTTTTATTATTATATGTGTTGATATAACTTAAGTTTCCTCAATAATTTGCCATCTATATAAGAATGAATTTATCTACCACACACTCAAAAAATAACGACTACGAATTTTTCCAACGGTTCCCAAACGAATAAATTGGGGCCAATTGTACTTAAAAGCTGCAGTTATGGCTCAGTGGAACCAGTAATATGACAACACAAACCAAGTTGCTTCAATACGTAATTATTATTTATTTTTTTGGAAAAAAATTGACTTACCAATGGTGGAATATTAAAATATTCCGGTATAAAACCTTATATTTCTAGATCCACTTTTTTTTTTATATAAAATAAAAACAATTAGTAATATTGTATTGTCGGCTGTGATTTTTTATTTATCTGAATATTTTATTGACGTTACATCGAAATGTTGTTATAAAATATATGTAATATAATATGACAAAAAACTTAATTTTAAAAAGAATTTAATTATTATAATAAAATATTATTATAAGGGAAAAGGGACGGATTTACCCCCGAACTTTAATAAATGGTATGTGTATGCCCTCCGTTATACTTTGCGTCCACATAAGCCCTTGCCGTCCAATTATAGGTACACATATACCCCTCTCACTAACGGATCCCTAATTTCTTACACGTGTCTTAATTCTATTGAACTACCCGTTTGACCCTTTTTTTTAACCCATAACCCAACTATCTGCCCCATAACCCAATACCCACCCAATTTCCACTAAAAGGATCCTAATTAAAACACCCAAATTAACACACCAAAATCCGTCCCTTTTCCCTAGTCGGAGGTCCCCGCGTATCCCAGCCATGTTTCCCATCCCGCCACTGGTGTTTAAATTCGCCACAGAGCTTAGCGTTGTGACCCCAAGGTCCCACATGAACCTCTTAACAGTAACCACAAGCTTTGACAGTGTACTTCTTCATCAACTTTGTCACCCCCCATTTCACTTTCTCATATGCATCAATCGTCTCCTGGGCAATACGTAGCACCTCCGACTCCAATGGTGGAGTAAAACGTTCAAAAGACCGATGGGTATCAAGGTCTATAATAGCCGAATTTGTGTCTACGGAGGGTTTAGGCTCCTCAACTAATCCACCTATGTCGATCACTTTCTTTCCTATCATTCTGATGGGTTTGGTCCTTCTCCGTGAAGGATATCCTGGCAGATCCACGCCAGCTTGGATGCAAAGTTCTGCAACTGCCGAAATTCTGTCGTAGTTGAATCGTGTCTCATGCTTAATGCGTGTGCCAAAAGGATCATACATATGGTATGACTCGATAGGAATTAGTACATCATTAATTGATCCCTTCACCCAGGAGTGGAAGCTTCTGCGACTACTGTTGGTTGGGCCAAGGAAATCCTGAATGTCATGACCATTTTGAGCAACATGGATTTGTGAGCATTCACTGCAGACAAAACATAGTAACTTAGTTGATACAGAAATAACAAAATTACTCATTTCACAATATAACAAGCAAGGTGAAATCGACGAAGATAAACTGGAATCGCGGCGGATAGTTGGATACAGGCGACGACTGGGGTTTTGGTGTGTGAGATACGCAGGGACCTCCGACTAGGGAAAAGGGACTGATTTTGGTGTGTTAATTTGGGTGTTTTAATTATGATTCCTTTTAGAGGAAATTGGGTGGGTATTGGGTTATGGGGCAGATAGTTGGGTTATGGGTTAAAAAAAGGGTCAAATGGGTAGTTCAATAGAATTAAGACACGTGTAAGAAATTAGGGATCCGTTAGTGAGAGGGGTATATGTGTACCTATAATTGGACGGCAGGGGCTTATGTGGACGCAAAGTATAACGGAGGGCGTATACGTACCATTTATTAAAGTTCGGGGGTAAATTCGTCCCTTTTCCCTTATTATAAAGAATGATATCACAAAAAGATCAGAGTCAGACTAATCTTTAGAAAAAAAGATAGACTTTTATATAAAGATCACAATAATAAGAATTAAAAAATATAAACAGTTTTAGTTTGATTTGGGTTGGTACTATACTTTTCTAAAATGAAAATCGAAAAATTGAATCGAAGTTTGAACCAAATCGAAGAATCGAACACCCACTTCTACGAAGAATTAAACTTTTGAAAAATAACACCGATAATGAAGGACTCGATTAATCTAATTCGGTTCGATTTTTTGATAGTTTTTGATAAAACTATATCACAATCATTGTGATAAGCTATTTAATTTTATTTTTTGTCAAATAAAACTATAATTGACAATTTGTAGGGCCCAGTGGGACCCAAGCTGACTTGGCATGGTGCATAAGTCCAAAGACCAATACAGTCGTGCTCGTATCCCTATGATCCTAACATGTGGGGAAAATTCGTGTTCGGATCAATTTGTGAGTATCTCGATTATTTTACGTAAAAGGATAAACATTATTTTTAACTTAAGAACAATACGAGATAGTAGAAAGTTTTAATAATATAATAATTAGTTACGAGGAGTATTATTTTGTGCATATACTAATTATACAAGATTTAAATATTGCTTATAACTCATATATGTATTAGTTATGTGAATTTTTAAATTACAAATCAAACATTGTATTAATTCTCTATATTACCAAACGTGATAATAATAATATAAAATTTAATACCTGCAAAACTCACCTTCAAATCAGGTATCAAAAAACTCCTAAAGGTTTAAATTTATATAAATATGTTAAATTCAGAACTTAATTATTAATACTAAACTCATTTTTTCAAAATTCAAAAGATCCATAAAATTAAAATCAGCCGTTACCTTTACGGTCAGTATATATAAACTACTAGTTTTTTTCCAAAAAAAAAATCAATATTCATACATTAAAATTCGATTAATTTAGATTTGCACGTACGGTCCTAATTATTACTCGTGTTGGTTATCTGTCTTAGCAAACATTAAAGTTTAAGATCTGAAATTTTTTAATAAATTATATAACTTTTACAGATAAATATCAGAGCCGTGTATTATTTAAACACTAAAAATGTTTCACAAATTTGTTACTAGTCTATTTTTTTAACAGATATGCAAATCAAAATATGTCAGAAATTGGAAAAAATTAAAAATTGAATGATTGTTTTTCTTTATCGATTCTCCGCGTATATTTTACATTTATTATGTCTAGATTCATTTAATAATTATTGTACCCTTCATGTTATTTTCTGTCCAAATTCATTATTCATTTATTTTTAATAAAAAAACATAAATATCAACTCTAGATCTTGACCAAATAATTCAAAAGAATAAATAATGAAAAAGACAAATTAATTCTGTTTTTTTTTAGGTTGGGGATGACTATGTATACGTGTAGCCAGTTCATAGTCATAGCATAAACAATGTTTCATTTTCCTTTCGGAGTAAAGCGGTAAAAAATTGACTCGTTAAAAGTTTAATTCCTTCATAAATGCGGTTCAGAGTCAACGCAGATTTGTAAAAACAGAGGCAAATATTATGTAAGTACTTATGATAAAGTGATAAAGGCGTTCACGTATGTTACTTCTTTGATTTTGTGCCAAACATCTTAATCTTTTAATTTTGGGAGCTATAGATCATTTGTCCAATCACGATAGAACAAAGAAGCAACTTGATATATTGTAACATAATATAAATTTTTGAGTTGACGATTTTCAACATGTTCAATAGTGATTTTATTTTTTGAAAAGGCTTAATATACATATAGTTTCTTATATGTGTCAAGATATTTAATTTAACCACTCAAATTAAGCCACATTTCATCAATTGAATATTTTAACTCCTAATAAAATGTTTCAATTAAATGTTTTTAGGTTAAAGATTTTTTACATGTGTTCTCATTCGTTTTTATGTGGTTAAATTAACTACATATAATATCATGTCATTTCTTTTAGGTATTATATATATGCATTCACATAAATTATCCGTGAATTTCCACACATATTCGGCTCGAGGTTAATGCATATATTTAAATGAGCTGATCTATTTTATATGGTTAATTTAGCAATCTAACAGAAGAACCAAAACTCATGCTAAAAATTTTCCAAAATTTGATGCGAAAGCACGTAATTGGAATATATATTTTATTAAAAACTGAGGTATTCAATTGAAACAAAACTATGGACTGAAAAATTTAAGAGGCTTGGTATGTGTTAAGCCTTTAAATAATAGAAGTAGAGATCTCTTAAATGTAATTGAAACATCATTTGCCACTTGCCAAACATGATATCACATCATATATCCTTGTTAATTAGAACTCTTTTATTAATTGTTTCAAAAGAATACATTATGGTTTTGATGACATACTTGTCTCAATGTGTTGTTTTAATTTCCCTATTAATAAATGGATTAATGAGATCAAGAATTGACAAAGATTTCCATTGAACTCTTATAATTTAGTAATAAAATATGGAAAAATTACTAGAATACACACACTTAATTAACATATTTTCAATATTTTCCTACTATTTTTTAAAAATACAAAAATTCATATTTTTCCCACAAAACTAAACCACCGGATACATTATACTTAAGAAGTCCAAACCTTAGTTTCCCACCCCTAAATTTACTCCTCTAATTTCTCCCCAGATTATTATTGTTCAAGAACCCAACACCCACGATTCCCACTCCTAAATTTTCTCCCTCATATTCTCCACGGATTCATTATTCCAATTTTGAATTTCAAACTAATTCTCTCTCCATTCAACTAATTTCAAGTTTAAATAGGTAGTCTCTTCCTCTTCAATTTTTTTTTCGTCTTTTTTTGTATTGTCTGATACTTTATGGATCATCCGTCTTTTAATATTGGGATTACCCAAATAGTCACACCTAACACTAATCGAATCTTTGATTATGAAGATCCCAACTGGGCAGAAAACAGGTATAAGAGGTTGCATGATCCTCTAACAATGGCTAAGCAAAAAAAATTACTAGAATACACACACTTAGTTAACATATTTTCAATATTTCCCTACTATTTTTAAAAAATACAAAAATCCCTATTTTTCCCACAAAACTAAACCACCGAATACATTATTCTTGAAGAAGTTCAAACCTTAGTTTCCCACCCCTAAATTTACTCCTCTAATTTCTCCCCAGATTCATTACTGTTCAAGAACCCAACACCCACAATTCCCACTCCTAAATTTTCTCCCCCATATTCTCCACGGATTCATTATTCCAATTTTGAATTTCAAACTAATTCTCTCTCCATTCAACTAATTTCAAGTTTGAAATAGGTAGTCTCTTCCTCTTCAAATTTTTTCCCGTCTTTTTTTGTATTGTCTGATACTTTATGGATCATCCGTCTTTTAATATTGGGATTACCCAAATAGTCACACTTAACACTAATCGAATCTTTGATTATGAAGATCCCAACTGGGCAGAAAACAGGTATAAGAGGTTGCATGATCCTCTAACAATGGCTAAGCAAAAAAATTACTAGAATACACACACTTAGTTAACATATTTTCAATATTTCCCTACTATTTAAAAAAAATACAAAAATCCCTATTTTTCCCACAAAACTAAACCACCGGATACATTATTCTTGAAGAAGTCCAAACCTTAGTTTCCCACCCCTAAATTTACTCCTCTAATTTCTCCCCAGATTCATTATTGTTCAAGAACCCAACACCCACAGTTCCCACTCCTAAATTTTCTCCCCCATATTCTCCACGGATTCATTATTCCAATTTTGAATTTCAAACTAATTCTCTCCATTCAACTAATTTCAAGTTTGAAATAGGTAGTCTCTTCCTTTTCAATTTTTTTTTCATTTTTTTTTTGTATTGTCTAATACTTTATGGATCATCTGTCTTTTAATATTGGGATTACCCAAATAGTCACACTCAACACTAATCGAATCTTTGATTATGAAGATCACAACTGAGCAGAAAACAGGTATAAGAGGTTGCATGATCCTCTAACAATGGCTAAGCATAAAATATTATATAGTTCACACAAAAAAAGACACAAATAATAGTCTTATAACTTATTATATTTATTTATTTCTTTAATATAGATATGATAATTGACCCACATAAATGATTCGATTCAATTTTCTTCAACTTTCATTGAAGTAGGTTGATTGTCAGCTACATAACACAGGTGCGATCTTTTTCTGAACTATAATAACATAAAATACCTTATGCATCAGACTATTTTTATTTTTTGTTATTATTATTATTACTAACTATAAACTCTAGTAATAAACAATTAAATATGTATATATAATAATAATAAAAAATCTTATTTGCTTTCCTAGAAATATTTTTCTATTGTACCAAACACACCCTTAAAGATGAACCATAATTTTCACTTTGTTTGAAGACATCAATATCTTTATTAAATTCCTTTTGGTTTGCTTATTGTTTCAAAGGTTTGATTTTAATTTTTAATAAGCTATATATTAATTAAGTCTCTATGTTAGTTGTCCTAACAATATAAACATCACTTTCTATCCTAAATAATTAATATGATAAAAATAAAGATAAAAGGAAAAACAAATCACCACAACCCTCACTACAATGACAACAAGATTTACCACCACCACAACAACAACAACTTTGTTATAATCGCATGGAGTTTGAAGAGAATAAAATATACACATATTGTATCGTTATTTTTATAATAGAATTGTTATTTCTGTTAAACTTATGTCAATTATATGAGACACAAAATAAGATTCTCATGGCCGAGCCCAACCTAGCCAAACCAAGAAACTATATAGTATCACTTAACAATGATTTTATATGCAAATTAAAAAATAATCACATAAATCAATGAAAAAAAAGTGAATAAAAACAGAAATGACAAAAGTAACAACTATGGAATCTTACCTTATCGTGATTTGGTTTATTAAAAAAGGGTTAAATTGAAAGATTCCAAGTTTTAGAATCTTAATGTGATTCAATAGTTTTTTGCCACTTTCTTAGTGTTTTAATAATCAAGTAGCTCAAGATTTGGAAAGTACTAAAGTAATAATGGCACGACCTTTTCTACATTATGAAAGGCTAAAATTAAGAAAAAATAAATGTATATAACGTGAGAATTAGCACATAGCACATCGTAAACATGTGTTTTTTATTTCTTCATTTCAAACTTGAAAAGAATAATATCTCAAAATATCTGATGTTATAATATTATAGATTAGATCTCACATATGAGCTACTGCATGCTATAAATAACTTTTTTAAGTTTAATTAGTGTTTGGTTTAAAAAATTTAGAGTAAAATTTGAGAAAAAATGAATAAACAATGAAAGTGAAAAACATGATTTTGGATGTTTTCTAAATACAATTTTAAGTTCTATTTGATTTTTTTTCATAGCCAATTTTCAAATAAAGTGAAAAAATTGAAATTTTTCCAAAAAATATGAAATTCCAGTTCCGAAATATTATTCAAAATGCCATTCGCTTAGAAATTAGAAGTTAACTAATAAAACACATTTTGTTAATGCAAGCCTAATATTTACTTATAGAATTATATTTAAGTGGTATTGATTAAATCATCACATTAAGCATAAAATAAATACATGATAAATATTTTTTATTATATAAGAGAAAGTTTGAGGCTGATGCAGTCATATCTCCGTCGATGTGTCTGCTTCAGCAAGGGCATTTGTGATTTCACTATTCGGTCCAAAACTCTCTATATTTTTTAGTTGATGAATGTGTAGGTCTTCAAAAATTGTTATATGTGTGATTTTATTTAATGGGTTTCAGTTACATAAGATCTTAAATTGTCAAAAATGGAGCACCTTTAACTTGAGCATATTTGAGATACACTAATCAAACGAGTCGTATACGGTGTATTCAGAACCAATCTCACCTATAATATCATGCTTTATGAAATTTTCTTCTTTTAAATTTAAGTAATATAGTGAGCAATAATTTAGGTTAATACAAAGAAATTTTATTTTCAAATAATTAAAGGAATAAAAATGATGATAAAGATATAAAATGATTTATTTGGATAAGATGAACTTCCAAGTCTATTATCTTATTGCATTATTGCACATGAATATTTTCTACTTTTGAAGGAATATGAAAAAAAATAAAATTGCAAAGTTTATGTTTTACATTTTGTCCATTATCTCAATTTTTTGGATGGATGATCCAAGTTTAATCCCCACTAAACATTTTTCTATTTGGCCCTACAATTTTAATAATTAAATCTGCAAAATTAAAGCACCTTTATTTGGATTATATCCTAGACTTTTAGTGCATCTATTAAATAATAAAATATTCCCAGGATCTAATGGTTCAATATACTTTTAATCAAGTTGCCAAAATAACATGTAAATCCTTTTTGACGTTCGACTAATTTGAATTCGCACGATGGAAGAACTTCTATGATTCTTTCGATTTTTTAGACTCGAATTTGCAACCTAAAAATGAAAAGATTATATCCATTACATCACAATCCTTGATGATATGCAAATACGAGGCTTATAATTTGGTAACCAGACATATGATTACGGTGGACTCCCTCATATAATGGGAGTTTAGTGTATCGAGAAATATACATAATATGGGATTGATACGAAAAACATTGAGAAATTTGAACTTTCAAAACTTGGGCCTCTAATTGTTTTGTTGAGTGTTCAGTGTTGCAACAATTGGGCCTCTGGAATTGTCCAACTGTAGGCCCATAAGACCATGTAGCCCAAATTCAATATGCATCGTTTGGCCTCTAACATTAGACTCGAGCTTAATGTTTGCTCATATATTTCGTACGCTCACAAACAAAATATTAAACTGTAATATAACATTTTATCATACAATTATCAGTTTGCTCAAAAGAGATTTTTAGACCGTAGTCCAAAAAGTTCATATGTTGCAAAAATAATAATAAGTTGTTTAATAAATAATTGTCCAAAAAGAGACAATCACCAATTTTAACATCCAAACATAGCTCCCCTGATGTTCGGTATCTATATAGTAACAAATCTTATTATTAAGAGACCAAAGTTCCATTTGAAAAAATATTATCTAACCAAGTATCTATAATACTAATATATATCCACACAATGTTCGAAATTTGTATTATACCTCGTTTAAATTCGAATTTACATCAGAAAGTCCCACGTTAAAAATAAAGCACACATAGAGCTCGAACCCAAGAACCTTAGTTAAAAATGAAGAAGTACTTACTACTATGTTACTACTCCGATGGTTATATTATCATTATTTTACTGTAAATATTTTAGGGATCATTTCATATGTGGGGTGAACCCGGTGAGGATAAGGATAACAATTTCGGAATATAATGTGGAATTATTTTATCCCGCGTTTCTTGTGATTGCAAGTTGCAAAGAATATAGCTAACGACATTAACTAGTGGATAACCACTTCAAAGATAAGACTTTGGAATTAGATTAGATCTCCAATTTCGAAAAAGGCTTAATTAACCTAATAATTAAACTAATAAAATAATTAATTAAAGAGATTACTTTGTAGCTAAGATGCTTAGATGATTAGTTTATTCTAATTAATATGCTTAATCTACTTTCCCAAGGTAATTGAATCACACAAGTATATTATATATGTATATGTTAAATTAAAGTTGAAGAGCTGCAGAAAAAAAAGAAAAGAGGATAAGCAATGATCAATAAATACTACGAAATGGATGGTGTTAAATACTCCACCTTTATAACAAGGGAGCAAGAATATTTTCTAGTAAGATAGTGTCGTTGAGTCAAATCACAATAAATAGCTTATACATCGACTTTACATCAGATATAACAGATGTTGACGAGATATTATTGCTGAGTCAAATCACAACTGACAAAGTATCATGAGTCTGTCTTGCTTTGTGACGATGTTCCACCTCAAAAATTGGTTGTGGGGGTCCAAATAGAGAATTTATGCTAGTTTTTTTTTTTAAAAAAAAATACAAAAAAAGGTCAAATAAATATTGGAAAATAAGGTAAATGATTGGAATGGGGACATTTATCCAAAAAAGAAAAAAAAAAGGGAAAAAGAGAGAATCTTGCAACACTTTGTTGTGTTTGATTCATAGAATTGACATGATTTGACATACAATTTGCAAAAAGTTTTCCTTCAAATTTATTAAAGATCTTGAACTAGTTTAAAAATATATTTATAAATTTGAATTTGCAAACATAAAAAAATGATAGTGCTAGTTATTATGAGCATATATCATTTCAATGGAATCAATAGTCCTTTAGTACAAGTAGATATATTCAAATCTCTCTAATGACATCATATTTTTAAATATTTTTTTATTGATATAGCAAAATTTTATTATAAATGACTTATAATATAACATAGCATAACATAAAAGATCGATTATAGAGTCTAATAAACCTGCGTACACTTTTGCTCATTTATTGGAGTAATTATTCTTGAGTTGTCCCAAGAGAATTTATAGGACGTTTACATCAAATTAATGAGTGAATATCAGGTGTATATTCATATATAACTATTACTTAATTACCAATGATTAAACAACATGTATTATTTACTACATTAAATAACTTAACTACAGTAAGTCAAGTCACATTAGTTTGATGTGAACACTCGATATAAATAAGTATTTATCTGATTGTAATTGGAGTTATATTAGCTTGCATCGTTCCACAACCAATGAGGTGCATGCACCTAAATATATGATCGCTTATAGTAATTGGATGTCCAACTATTATACCAAAGGAAAAAATCATTTTTCATTAAACAAATGTTCATCTCATATAGTCATTATTAACTCGATATAAAATAATATTAAGTAGAAAGGCGCACAACAACTAAATATCAAACCCGATTATACATATATTACGTGTTTGATTAACAAAAATACGGTCTTTGGTCCTTCAAACTTACGTGGAAAATTTTTCATTATCAAAAAGTGGGCATAAATTTTCTTTAATTTTAGTGAAAATTTATTCCAAATTAATTTCCACATCAGAAATCACTTTTATAAAGCCAAAAGAAAAAAGAAAAAAAAACTTTAAAAGGAAAATGGTATTCCACATCATACATTGTACGGATTGTTCCCCATTTTCAAATGGTTTACGTAAGAAAATTCACTTTTCTCATTTTACAGATTAAACAGAAAATTATTATTTAAAAAAAAAAAAAAACTTATCCCACAAAGATTCTTCTGACTTATTACATGAAAAGAATTTGACTATTACGATAAAAATATGCCCTAACAAAAAGGGACTTTCATGAACTAGGGTTCATAAGTCATCTGCGATGTGATAAGATAGATGAGATTTCATCGTCATTTATGATCAGATATTTTGAATTTGAGTAACTTGAGTAAAAAAAATTCTAGTAAGGAGAGTTCAAGTTCTTTGAATTAAG
Source organism: Solanum acaule (assembly GCA_036250505.1). NCBI lineage: Eukaryota > Viridiplantae > Streptophyta > Magnoliopsida > Solanales > Solanaceae > Solanum > Solanum acaule. The sequence goes on along the minus strand of JAJOOR010002370.1, from coordinate 3,958 downwards.
AAGATCTTAGTAGGAAGCACTTAATGAATGTGAATCTAAATTAATAAGAACAGACAGGTGCATGTTTCACATACAAAATGATTAAAAGAACATACCCCAAACTGTTGTAAATAGTATGCAGATACCCTCCGTCATACTTTTGGGACATTGATGCCCCTGCCGTCCAAAAACTAGAGCATATATGCCCTTCACTCTAACGGAAGCCTAAATAGGGACACATGGCGCAATCGATCCGATATTTAATAAATGTTGAGTCGATGGATAAGATTATGACACGTGTATATCCGTTAGTATAAAGGGTATATATGCTTTAGTTTTTGGACGATAGGGACACCAATGTCCAAAAGTGTGACGAAGAGTATCTGCATATCATTTACGATAGTTTAAGGATATATTTGTCCTTCTTTCCTAAAAATAATACAGTATAAGCCAAAACGAGAATATAAGTTGAAGGGTAAAAGAACAAATTTGTCCATAAACTTTGTGCAATTTATCCCTAGACTGCGTATGTATATATATTCTGGGAATATTCTTTTTTTTTTTCTTTGGTCTTTGTGCTTATCCTATTTCAAGAAACAAATAGAAAAAAACATTGTTGTATAATTTACAAACTACTAAAATTTTCTTTAATTGTTTGGCTCTTTCTATTATTACAATTTGTGATATGAAACATCGTGGGATAGATAAGATCTCTTGTACAAACACTGAACACTAAGCCCCAAATGGAAAACCAATCAAAAGAATTGTGATTTGAAACGAGATATATAACAAACTAAGATTTGTATTGATCATAAAAGAACTTACAAGCTGATTAAAAAACAAAAGAAAAATAGAAATGAGAAATTCTGTGCTATTAAAAGAAAATAACATAACTCATATCATCATTATATATACGCATCTTTAGTGTACATGCTCATTCCTTTAACCAGGATCTCAAATAAAATTTGACAGTATATCGATCAATTGGGTCCTCCATCGTGGCTAGATTCGTAACCAAATATGTTTTGAGGGAAAAGTCAAGATGATTCCACATATAATAATTGTGATAGTTTGACTAAAACAATAGATTATGAGACTAATTACATAAACAAAATTAATGATGATCATATTGATCTTCATTATTTTTTCTGCTTCTGATCATGACGTGCGATCAATTAAATAAACAAGTGTTACTCTTGCCTTTTGATGGTAAAAATTAAGACGATTTTTGATAGACCCTCAACTCAAAAGAATCAAAGCAAGGTTATAAACACCATGAAGAATAAGAAACTACATGATTAATAAACACTACTTACGTACCACTAATAAGGCTACGACGAGATGGGGCTAGCCCCTTGCCTCTTCCATCGAAAAGACGACAATCTACACTCTCCTATCTATTAATTTTCTATCATAATTTTTAACCGCCACACCTTTCTATTTAAGATCATGTCCTAAGTAAGTTGAAGTTATGCCATATCATGTCTAATCACCACCCCCAGTTCTTCTTCGACGTACTTTTATCTCTACTAATTCTCGTTACAGCTAACCTCTCACACCTCCTCAACTGGTGCATATGCACACCTTTTATTCACATGTATAAAAAAGAATGCTATATTTATCCCTCGTCATTTGTTTAAGATTTTCAAAGAGTTTTATAATAGTTCTGAGCTACTCAACTTATAACCTTGAACTATCTCAGCTATTAACACTTGTAATTATCGTCTTAATCCATAAAATTCAAATATTGATGAGTCAATAGTCAAAGAAAATAGAGTCATAAATTCATACCTTTCACCTATAATTTCAACTATATGCAGCTACTGTTATTAATCAAACTGAAAAAAAAAACAGAATACTTTGTGATATTAATCAAAGCCTAAACTAAAACTATAAGTGCATAAAATCAAAGTCCAATTTTGAATACTTACCAAAATAAATAGTAAAGTCAAGATCATCCTGAATTCCTTTAATTCACTATTTTCTTAGAAGATAAAAAAGTCATAATTTGCCGATGCAGCATCATCAAGATTCTCATTTTCGAAAAAATAATAATATGGAGACAAAATTTAGAAGCAACTTTAATTTTTTTTCTACTCCACATTATTTCTATTTTATGTGAATCTTGATGATGCTGCAGCTGCAAATAACAACTGTACATGTGTCAATCAAAGACACTATTTGACCAATCGAAGGAGGGAAGTGAAGTGAAAATAACTATGTATCACTCACTAAATTCTGTGATTAATGAGATTTGTAAATCGATTGTTCCTGTTTGGAAAAGAAGAATCTAACATAATAGCTAATAGTATAAAAAACGAATCTTTAAGTAAAATATACAGGAGGAAAATATATGTATATATCTCTAAAGGGTTTTGGAGAAAATGGAATTGAAATAAGGAAGAAATAGAAGAAGAAGTTGAATAAAAGAGGTTATGAAGTATAGTTATATATATACACAGTTGGTTAGAGCCTCCTTTCATTTGAGGTATTATTTAATTTTTAGGGTTTTGTTATGATTATTTGGGTGGAATAAAATATTTTTTTGGTGTTTATTTACAATATTTACTCCTGTATAATTACCATGAGCAAGGCACGAATTATCGTCATAAGAAAAAGGCTGGGGACTATTACGTGACTGATCTCACTATAAGTAGTACCTTGTTCGATAACTAGTTAAGCAAAGTAAGTTATTCATGTATAAAATTAATACGATATTTGATTTGCAATTTATAAATCAACATAAAAAGTTGTGAAAATATCTATTTTTATTATTTTATGCAAGATATAAAATATGAAATAATCAATATATAAATAACTAAACTCAAACATAACTAATTATATTCTTGCTTAACTAATCTCTATATTAATATTACTAATACCTTACACAACTCTAACGACCAGCTACCAAAGGACCCCTAATTGTATACATTATACAATAGTAAGAATAGTTGATATTACTATATGTCTTTATTGGATAATCAACTAAGTAGTATTTATCATAGATATTTACATAATAATCTTATATATGATAGGATTATACATTCACATACTAGATTTAACCTCTAATAAGCCATAAATGATATCTAATAGTACAAGATTAATTACTAATATTGTTTGAAGGTTCAATCAAGTAATGATAAATAGTTGGACTATGGATCCACAAGGCAACAATATATAATTATTTCTCTTATTATATAGTAGTAAACTGATTTGATGTCATTAGGATAAAAAAAAAGACAAATAAAAAATAATCATCATACTTTTTTGTTTGTTAATTTGTTAGTGTTATCATATTAGTATTAGTTATTACTATGATCATATATATATAAAGGAGCGGATGCATAGTTACGATATTGATATCGAGTACATCTGTATCTAGTAATATTTTCAACGTATAACATAAATTTACATATAAAAATAATGGTAAAATCTTTAAATTTTTTTGTATACATTAATTAACGATTATAATTTTTTTTGATTAAACGACTATACTTTATAATTATAACAGCTTTTTCTGTTAACAATCAGGTAGTTCATCATGTTACGTTAGACAAAAGAATCTAAGGAAAACATATTATTTTGTATATAGTAATAAAAAATGTATAAAGTGATTTAAAGGGGAACAATTCGTACGTATTATGATGTGGACACTTGACACTCTTTTTTAAAAAGTTATTTTGCTTGATTTATGCAAAAAAATTGTCTAAAGTTTTTTCTTTTTATTTCTCGTTCAATGTCTGATATTCGTATAAAAATTTGATTAAGTCTGAATTCACACATTGCACGACTCATTTATGAGGACACAATGCTTCTAATGAAAAAAAATCTACTTTCAAGAGCTCGAATCTTAAATCTTCCGTGACAATGAAAAGTGAAAGAATCTCAACAATCTCACCATAATCCGTATTGATGTATTGTTTAAAACTTCACATGGTGTTGGGGGGGGGGGGGGGGGGGGGGGGGGGGGGGGGGGGGG
>JAJOOR010002369.1:0-60785 GCA_036250505.1 Solanum acaule | reverse complement strand
TCCCACTCAATTTGACCCCCTGAATAAGAATATGAAGTCGAATTTCCGAACTGATGCACGGATTTTGAGATATATGGAAATTACAATTTTAGGTGTTTCCGAAGCACATTTTCGGGCATTTTTGGGGTCGTTTCAATTTTCTCCCTTTTTCCCCAAACATTTAGGTTCGGGCCGTTGAAGATTCAAGCTTACTTCTCAAGACACTTGGAGTTGCTTCCCCAAGTTGGTGAGTCCTCAAGTCCAAGGACAAGACCATATGATCTAGCTTCTATGTTTAGTTCTTTGCTTATGTTGAAAGACATTGTTGTACTTTCCTATTTCAAGACTTCTTATTGATGTAAGGTCTAAGTCCCATTTTCGATACTTCTATGTCTAGATGGTACATTGCGACGAAGTTAGATTCTATTTTTCATATATGAAGTGAAGTTGAACTTCCAAAGTAAAAGTTTTAAATTTTCCATGATTTTATTCTATGATACATGCTATGATGAATGCTAAGGGCTTGTATAAGACCTCTTCGAGGTCGAATATGCCGGTAACGATTAGGGGGTGCTCTCAGGTCGTTACATGCTCGGCCAAAAGATTGACCGAAACTTGAGGAGCTTGGGGAGGAGCTTTTTGTTCTACATTCTCCCTCACATTCCTTCTAGTATAAGCTATTCGAGTAGCCATATCCTGAATAACATAGGATAAGGATTAGGAGAGAGACTTTATAAAGTGGAACTTTATAACACGACTTAAGAGTAATGAAAGAAGTGGAGTTTCCTAATCATATTGTATCTTGTCATTCATAAATGTGGCACGCTTCATACTTATGAACGAAACTCTACTAGACATGGCTTATGAGACATCCTAGGACCATTCTAAGCCTTGTGCTCTGATTATCAAGTTTGTCACGACCCAGGGGTACCCCCTAGATGTACAGTGGCGTATAGAACCCTGAAGGACCCCATACAAGCCACTTAGCTCTCATAACATAAGAAATAGAACAATAAGAGAAACAATAGTCCAAGTCCAAAACATTTTATAAAAGAAAAGCGGAAGTCTAAAACACTTGTCTCATCATAGCCATCTAATACAATAGAATGAAATTGGGCCTATCCCTACATCATGTCCAAAAGAGAAATACATAAAAGAAAGTGAAACAATAAACTCCATCCTCGAAGCATGAGGACTTACTAAAGCTCGGAAATCTTGAACTCAATCACTAGCCACGAAACTGATGACCCTGACTGTCGGACCCTACCTTTAGGGAAATATAGGCAAGAGTATGCGTTAGTACAAAACAATGTACCAAGTGTGATAGCCATGCATAAAACATTTTATCATGCAAGAAGGGACATTTCATTTCATGACACGCAATTGATCAAGCATGATATAAAAGAGTTAGAAAACATAAGTCATAAAACCATGGTCAATGCAAGTTAACATCATCTTTAAAACCTTTGAACTCATATGCGATACTTCTTGAAGTAACCTTAGTTCATTATTAACGTGGGGAATTAGCCTTAACTGACATAGATACCATGTGAGCTATAACATGATCCCCTGGTGTCTTCCACACCGAAAAGGGTTGTCCTACTTTCCAAGGTAGAACCATGAACTTCTAGCTTAAGTGGATCCACTAGCTAATGTCTCTTGAAACAATCATCCGATGGGGGCACATAGGTAAGGGATAAAGAGATTGCTTCTAAAAAGTCGGCCTCTACTAACGAGAGAGCCTCCATCTCAATATCCTATCAGTGTCAAGCATAAATCCCACAGAATAGTCATTTCTTACTTGACCTCATTATTCATGTAAAGGCATCCTAGGATAACTCCTTATCTTTGATTCAACTAGGTGAGAAAGCCTTTTAACCTAAGAATATTTTCTATGTGAGAAAGCCTTTCACATCTTTCTCTTATGTGTTCATGAGAAAAATCCTTTCAATAACACATCATGATCATTGGTACTTTACTCTCAAAGCACCCTTAAAATTTTTGCATAGATTTCATAAGAAAGTGCATAAGTCCATAATTACCTCTTGAGGTTCAAAACTCACTTTCAATCATCAACTCTTAGAAAACATGGGTTAGATATGTATTTCATAATAAATACATGTAAAGCATGCAATACATGCTTAATTTCATAAAACTCTTGCTTTATACTCAAAATCCCACATCATATGATTCATAACTTGAAAACATGGGGATTACATGGATTCATGGGGTAAATCATCATAAAATCATAGTATTTCACCAATTCATGCATAAGAGATCTTAATTCAATCATTAAAATCAACAATGAAAAGAACCCATGATACTTGAAGAAAACCCTAACTCAATTGGAGAATTTCACCTTTTGAAATATAGAAATTTGGGAACTCCATCAACAATGAAAAGAACCCATGATACTTGAAGAAAACCCTAACTCAATTGGGGAATTCTACCTTTTGAAATATAGGAATTTGGGAACTCCATGGATGGAAGGAATACATGGATGAAAACTATCATACCTTGAATCCAAATGCTAGCCTTCAATGGATGAATTGAGACTTTGACTTGAAACCCTAGGTTGAATTCTTCTTCTTTAAGTTTCTATAGAGAGAAATATTTTGGAGAGCAGAATTGATCTTCTTTTGTGAATTTGGAAGAATGAAGTGAATGGGCTAATTTTGGGGTTGAAAATACTTATATAGGGGTCTTAGTGAAGGGTAAAATGATGTAGTATAGGAACTAATTGATTAGGAAAAGACCCAACTGCCCCTGAAATTTACTTGTCAGTTGCCACCTACGGACCCTAGTCGATAGACCATGGTCTGACCCACGGCCTGTCTTGGTGGACCATTGATGGTGGTCAGAAACCATGATTTTTGGGCCTCGAACCATGAACCGTGGTCTGGCCAATAGTTTGTTGGTCAGGCCGTGGTCCTAAGTCTTCTAGGCAGTGATGGGGCCATCTACCAAGAACCACACCTATGGTCCGTGGTCCAATCCATGGGGCGTGGGTGGTCCTCGTAGTTGCCACCTGCAGCTTTTATGAAGTCATCCCTAATGCCCTCTTTCAGATTCAGGATGTTACATTTATTCTAAGGTCATTGGTGCAAATTGAGATTTTTTTTATGTGTTTATGTATTTTTCTTGATTTTTATATTTGTTGGACATTTACGAGGAAAAATTAAAAAAATTGTTATTTTTCGGACAGTTACGAAAAAGAGTAAAATTTTGATCATTTTTTCGTTTCGATATTCTAAGGTCATTGGTGCAATTTGAGAATTTTTTGAGGTGTTTTTATGTATTTTCTTGATTTTTATATTTTTTGGATATTTACGAGGAAAAATTAAAATTTTGATCGTTTTTTCGGACAATTACAAAAAAGAGTAAAATTTTGATCATTTTTTTGTTTCGATATTCTAAGTTCATTGGTGCAATTTGAATTTTTTTTTGAGGTGTTTTTATGTATATTTCTTGATTTTAATTTTTTTTCAGATATTTACGAGGAAAAAATAATTTTTATTTTATTTTTTGGATAGTTAGGAAAAAGAGTAAATTTTTTATCATTTTTCGTTTTGATATTCTAAGGTCTTTGGTGCAATGCGAGAATATTTTGAGGTGTTTTTATGTATTTTTCTTGATTTTTATATTTTTTGGACATTTAGGAGGAAAATTTAAAAGTTTTGTTATTCTTCGGGCAGTTACGAAAAAAAGTAAAATTTTGATCATTTTTTCTTTTCGATATTCTAAGGTCATTGGTGCAACTCAAGAATTTTTTGAGGTGTTTTTATTTATTTTTCTTGATTTTTATATTTTTCAGACATTTAAGAGGAAAAAATATTTTTTTTGTTATTTTTCAGATAGTTACGAAAAAGCATCAAATTTTTATCATTTTTTCTTTTCATTATTCTATGGTCATTGGTGCAATTCGAGAATATTTCGAGATATTTTATCAATTTGTCTTGATTTTTATATTTTTCGGACATTTATGAGGAGAAATTAATGTTTTTGTTATTTTTTGGACAGTTACGAAAAAGAGTAAAATTTTGATCATTTTTTCGTTTCGATATTCAAAGGTCATTGGTGCAATTCGAGAATTTTTTGAGGTACTTTTATGTATTTTTCTTGATTTTTATATTTTTTTTGGGAAATTAACAAGGAAAATTTAATTTTTTTGTTATTTTTTGGACAATTACGAAAAAGAGTAAAATATTGATCATTTTTTCATTTCGATATTCTTAGGTCATTGGTGCAATTAGAGAATTTTTTGAGGTGTTTTTATGTATTTTTCTTGATTTTTATATTTTTGGGACATTTACGAGGAAAATTTAAAAAATTTGTTATTTTTTGGATAGTTACGAAAAAGTGTAAAATTTTGATCATTTTTTCATTTCGATATTCTAAGGTCATTGGTGCAATTCGAGAATTTTTTGAGGTGTTTTTATGTATTCTAACGTCATTGGTGCAATTCAGACTATTAAGAGAAAGTGTGTTTTAATGTATTTTTCTTGATTTTTATATTTTTCTGACATTTATGAGGAAAAATTATATTTTTTGTTATTTTTCGGGTAGTTACTAAATATAGTATAATTTTGATCATATTTTTGTTTCGATATTCTAAGGTCATTGGTGTAATTCGAGAATTGTTTTGGGTGTTTTTATCTATTTTTTGCTACTTTTATATTTTTCAGACATTCACGAGGAAAAAATTATTTTTTTGTTATTTTTCAAACAGTTACGAAAAAGAGTAAATTTTGATAATTTTTTCGTTTATATATTCTCAGATCATTGGTGCTATTTGAGAATTTTCTTTGGAGTTTATATGTATTTTTCTTGATTTAATATTTTTCGGACATTTACGAGGAAATATTAACGTTTTTGTTATTATTCGAACAGTTACGAATAAGTGTAAAATTTAGATCATTTTTTCATTTCGAGATTCTAAGGTCATTGGTGCAATTCAAGAATTTTTGATGTCTTCGTATGTATTTTTTTAGATTTTTAGATTTTTCTGACATTTATGAGGAAAAATTAAATTTTTTGTTATTTTTGGGACAGTTATGTAAAATAGTGAAATTTTGATCAAATTTTTGTTTCTATATTCTAAGGTCATTGGTGAAATTCGAAATTTTTTTGAGGTGTTTTCATGTATTTTTCTTGGTTTTTATATTTTTTCGGACATTTACAAGGAAAAATTAAAATTTTCTTATTTTTTGTACAGTTACGAAAAAGTGTAAAATTTAGATCATTTTTTCGTTTCGATATTCTAAAGTCATTGGTGCATTCAAGAATTTTTTGAGGTCTTTTTATGTATTTTACTTGATTTTTATATTTTTCGGACATTTATGAGCAAAAAATATTTTTTTGTTATTTTTCGAACAGTTACGACAAAGAGTAAAATTTTGATCATTTTTTTCTTATCGATATTCTATGGTTATTTGTGCAATTAGAGAATTTTGTGAGGTGTTTTTTATATTTTTCTGACATTTATAAAGAAAAAATAATTTTTATGTTATTTATTGCACATTTACAAAAAAGAGTAAATATTGATCAAATTTTCGTTTTTATATTCTAAGGTCATTGGTGCAATTCAAGAATTTTTTGACATGTTTTCAAGCATTTTTCTTGATTATTATATTTTTTCGGTCATTTACGAGGAAAAATTAAAATTTTATTATTTTTCGAACAGTTACGAAAAAGTGTAAAATTTAGATCATTTTTCGTTTCGATATTCTAAGGTCATTGGTACATTCGACAACTTTTTTGAGGAAAAAATATTTTTTTTGTTATTTTTCGGACAGTTATGACAAATAGTAAAATTTTAATCATTTTTTTCTTATCGATATTCTATGATTATTTGTGCAATTCGAGAATTTTTTGAGGTGTTTCTATGTATTTTTCTTGATTTTTATATTTTTCTGACATTTAATAGGAAAAATTATATTTATTGTTATTTATTTGACAGTTACGAAAAAGAGTAAATTTTTGATCATTTTTTCGTGTTGATATTCTAAGGTCATTGGTGCAATTCAAGATATTTTTGAGGTGTTTTTATGTATTTTTCTTGATTTTTATATTTTTCGGACATTTACGAGGAAAAATTATTTTTTTTTGTTTTTATCGGACAGTTACGGAAAAGAGTAAAATTTTGATCATTTTTTTGTTTCGATATTGTAAGGTGATTGGTTCAATTTAAGAATTGTTTGTGGTGTTGCTATGTATTTTTATTGATTTTTATATTTTTCGGACATTTACGAGAAAATATTTAAAAATTTGTTATTTTTCTGACAGTTACGAAATAGAGTAAACTTTAATCATTTTTTTGTTTCTATATTCTAACGGCATTGGTGCAATTCAATTTTTTTTTAAGGTGATTATGTTTATTTTTCTTGATTTTTAAAATTTTGATCATTTTTTGCATTTCGATATTCTAAGGTCATTGGTGTAATTCGAGACTTTTTTTGAGGTGTTTTTATGTATTTTTCTTGATTTTAATATTTTTTGAACATTGACGAGGAAAAAATTATTTTTTGGTTATTTTTCGGACAGTTACGAAAAAAGTACAATTTTGATCCTTTTTTTGGTTTTGATATTCTAAGGTCATAAGTGCAATTTGATGTTTTTTTCAGATATTTTTATGTATTTTTCTTGATTTTTATATTTTTATGATATTTTCGAGAAAACAATAATTATTTTGTTATTTTTCGAACAGTTACAAAAATGATTAAAATTTTGATCATTATTTCGTTTCAATATTCTAAGGCCATTGGTGTAATTCGAGAATTTTTTGAGGTGATTTTAGATATATTTCTTGATTTATATATTTTCAGACATTTACGAGAAAAAAATAATTTTATTGTTATTTTTCGGATAGTTACGAAAATGATTAAAATTTTGATCATTTTTTTGATTCTATAGTATGTTGTCATTGGTGCAATTTGAGAATTTTTTGAGGTGTTTTTATGTATTTATTTTATTTTTATAATTTGATCATTTTTGTCGTTTCGATATATTAAGTTCCTTGGTGCAATTTGAGTATTTTTTAAGGTGTTTTTAAATAATTTTCTTGATTTTTATATTTTTTCGGACACTCATGAAAAAAATTATTTTTTGTTATTTTTCGGACAGTTACGATAAAGAGTAATATTTTAATCATTTTTTCATTTTGATATTCTTAGGTCATTGGTGCAATTCGAGAATTTTTTGAGGTGTTTTTATGTATTTTTCTTGATTTTTATATTTTTAGGACATTTACGAGGAAAATTTAAAAATTTTGTTATTTTTCGGATAGTTACGAAAAAGTGTAAAATTTTGATCATTTTTTCGTTTCGATATTCTAAGGTCATTGGTGTAATTCGAGAATTTTTTGAGGTGTTTTTATGTATTCTACGTCATTGGTGCAATTCAGACTATTAAGAGAAAGTTTGTTTTAATGTATTTTTCTTGATTTTTATGTTTTTCAGACATTTACGAGGAAAAAATTAATTTTTTTGTTATTTTTCAAACAGTTACGAAAAAGAGGAAATTTTGATAATTTTTCGTTTATATATTCTCAGATCATTGGTGCTATTCGAGAATTTTCTTTGGAGTTTATATGTATTTTTCTTGATTTAATTTTTTTCGGATATTTACGAGGAAAAATTAACATTTTTGTTATTAATCGAACAGTTACGAATAAGTGTAAAATTTAGATCATTTTTTTGTTTCGAGATTCTAAGGTCATTGGTGCAATTCAAGAATTCTTGATGTGTTCTTATGTATCTTTTTAGATTTTTATATTTTTCTGACATTTACGAGGAAAAAATAAATTTTTTGTTATTTTCGGGACAGTTATGTAAAATAGTGAAATTTTGATCAAATTTTTGTTTCTATATTCTAAGGTCATTGGTGAAATTCAAAATTTTTTTGAGGTGTTTTCATGTATTTTTCTTGGTTTTAATATTTTTTCGGACATTTACGAGGAAAAATTAAAATTTTCTTATTTTTTGTACAGTTACGAAAAAGTGTAAAATTTAGATCATTTTTTCGTTTTGATATTCTAAAGTCATTGGTGCATTCAAGAATTTTGTGAGGTGTTTTTATGTATTTTTCTTGATTCTTATATTTCTCTGACATTTATGAAGAAAAAATAATTTTTATTTATTTATTGCACATTTACGAAAAAGAGTAAATTTTGATCAAATTTTCGTTTTTATATTCTAAGGTCATTGGTGCAATTCGAGAATTTTTTGACATGTTTTAATGCATTTTTTTTATTATTATAATTTTTCGGACATTTACGAGGAAAAATTAAAATTTTATTATTTTCGAACAGTTATGAAAACGTGTAAAATTTAGATCATTTTTCGTTTCGATATTCTAAGGTAATTCGTACATTCGACAATTTTTTGAGGTCTTTTTATGATTTTTTCTTGATTTTTATATTTTTCGGACATTTACGAGGAAAAAATAATTTTTTTGTTATTTTTTGGATAGTTACGACAAATAGTAAAATTTTAATCATTTTTTTCTTATCGCTATTCTATGATTATTTGTGCAATTCGAGAATTTTTTGAGGTGTTTCTATGTATTTTTCTTGATTTTTATATTTTTCTGACATTTATTAGGAAAAATTCTATTTATTGTTATTTATTTGACAGTTACGAAAAAGAGTAAATCTTTGATCATTTTTTCGTGTTGATATTCTAAGGTCATTGGTGCAATTCGGGATATTTTTGAGGTGTTTTTATGTATTTTTCTTGATTTTTATATTTTTCGGACATTTACGAGGAAAAATTAATTTTTTTTGTTTTTATCGGACAGTTACGAAAAAGTGTAAAATTTGGATCATTTTTTCGTTTCCATATTGTAAGGTGATTGATTCAATTTGAGAATTGTTTGTGGTGTTGCTATGTATTCTTATTGATTTTTATATTTTTCGGACATTGACGAAGAAATATTAAAAAAATTGTTATTTTTCTGATAGTTACGAAATAGAGTAAACTTTAATCATTTTTCATTTTGATATTCTAAGGTCATTGGTGTAATTCGAGACTTTTTTGAGGTGTTTCTATGTATGTTCTTGATTTTAATATTTTTTGAATATTGACGAGGAAAAATTTATTTTTTGGTTATTTTTCAGACAGTTACAAAAAAAGTACAATTTGATCCTTTTTTTGGATTTGATATTCTAATGTCATAAGTGCAATTTGATGTTTTTTTGAGATATTTTTATGTATTTTTCTTGATTTTTATATTTTTAGGATATTTTCGAGAAAAAATAATTATTTTGTTATTTTTCGGACCGTTACAAAAAATTTTAAACTTTTGATCATTATTTCATTTCAATATTCTAAGGCCATTGGTGTAATTCGAGAATTTTTTGAGGTGATCTTAGATATATTTCTTGATTTATATATTTTCAGACATTTACGAGAAAAAAAAATATATTGTTATTTTTTCGGAAAGTTACGAAAATGATTAAAATTTTGATCATTCTTTTGATCCTATAATCTGAGGTCATTGGTGCAATTTGAGAATTTTTTGAGGTGTTTTTATGTATTTTTATTATTATTATATTTTGATCATTTTTTCGTTTCGATATATTAAGTTCATTGGTGCAATTTGAGTATTTTTTAAGGTGTTTTTATATATTTTTCTTGATTTTTATATTTCTCGGACACTCATGAAAAAAATATTTTTTGTTATTTTTCGGACAGATACGAAAAAGCGTAAAATTTTGATCATTTTTTCATTTTGATATTCTTAGGTCATTGGTGCAATTCGAGAATTTTTTGAGGTGTTTTTATGTATTTTTCTTGATTTTTATATTTTTGGGACATTTACGAGGAAAATTTAAAAATTTTGTTATTTTTCGGATAGTTACGAAAAAGTGTAAAATTTTGATCATTTTTTCGTTTGCGATATTCTAAGGTCATTGGTGTAATTCAGGAATTTTTTGAGGTGTTTTTATGTATTCTAACGTCATTGGTGCAATTCAGACTATTAAGAGAAAGTGTGTTTTAACTTATTTTTCTTGATTTTTATATTTTTCTGACATTTATGAGGAAAAAATATATTTTTTGTTATTTTTCGGGTAGTTACTAAACATAGTATAATTTTGATCATATATTTGTTTCGATATTCTAAGGTTATTGGTGTAATTCGAGAATTGTTTTGGGTGTTTTTATCTATTTTTTGCTACTTTTATATTTTTCAGACATTTACGAGGAAAAAATTATTTTTTTGTTATTTTTCAAACAGTTACGAAAAAGAGGAAATTTTGATAATTTTTTCGTTTATATATTCTCAGATCATTTGTGCTATTCGAGAATTTTCTTTGGAGTTTATATGTATTTTTTTTTATTTAATATTTTTCGAACATTTACGAGGAAAAATTAACATTTTTGTTATTATTCGAACAGTTACGAATAAGTGTACAATTTAGATCATTTTTTCATTTCGAGATTCTAAGGTCATTGCTGCAATTCAAGAATTTTTGATGTGTACTTATGCATTTTTTTAGATTTTTATATTTTTCTGACATTTACGAGGAAAAATTATTTTTTTTGTTATTTTCGGGCCAGTTATGTAAAATAGTGAAATTTTGATCAAATTTTTGTTTCTATATTTTAAGGTCATTGGTGAAATTCAAATTTGTTTTGAGGTGTTTTCATGTATTTTTCTTGGTTTTTATATTTTTTCGGACATTTACGAGGAAAAACTAATTTTTTTTTATTTTTCGAACAGTTACGAAAAGTGTAAAATTTAGATCACTTTTTCGTTTCGATATTCAAAAGTCATTGGTGCATTCAAGAATTTTTTGAGGTCTTTTTATGTATTTTACTTGATTTTTATATTTTTCGGACATTTACGAGGAAAAAATGTTTTTTTGTTATTTTTTGGACAGTTACGACAAAGAGTAAAATTTTGATCATTTTTTTCTTATCGATATTCTATGGTTACTTGTGCAATTAGAGAATTTTTTGAGGTGTTTTTATGTATTTTTCTTGATTCTTATATTTTTCTGACATTTATGAAGAAAAATTAATTTTTTTGTTATTTATTGCACATTTACGAAAAAGTGTAAATTTTGATCAAATTTTCGTTTTGATATTCTAAGGTCATTGGTGCAATTCGAGAATTTTTTGACATGTTTTCATGCATTTTTTTATTATTATATTTTTTCGAACATTTACGAGGAAAAATTAAAATTTTATTATTTTTCGAACAATTATGAAAAAGTTTAAAATTTAGATCATTTTTCGTTTCGATATTCTAAGGTCATTCGTACATTCGACAATTTTTTTGAGGTCATTTTATGAATATTTCTTGATTTTTATATTTTTCGGACATTTACGAGGAAAAAATAATTTTTTTTGTTATTTTTCGGACAGTTACGACAAATAGTAAAATTTTAATCATTTTTTTCTTATCGATATTCTATAAGTATTTGTGCAATTCCCAAATTTTTTGAGGTGTTTCTATGTATTTTTCTTGATTTTTATATTTTTATGACATTTATTAAGAAAAATTATATTTATTGTTATTTATTTGACAGTTACGAAAAAGAGTAAATATTTGATTATTTTTTCATGTTGATATTCTAAGGTCATTGGTGCAATTCGAGATATTTTTGAGGTGTTTTTATGTATTTTTCTTGATTTTTATATTTTTGAGGAAAAATTAATTTTTTTTGTTATTATCGGACAGTTACGGAAAAGAGTAAAATTTTGATCATTTTTTCGTTTCGATATTGTAAGGTGATTGGTTCAATTTGAGAATTGTTTGTGGTGTTGCTATGTATTTTTATTGATTTTTATATTTTTTGGACATTTACGAGGAAATATTAAAAAATTTGTTATTTTTCTGACAGTTACGAAATAGAGTAAACTTTAATCATTTTTTTGTTTCTATATTCTAACGGCATTGGTGCAATTCAATTTTTTTTTAAGGTGATTATGTTTATTTTTATTGATTTTTAAAATTTTGATCATTTTTTCATTTCGATATTCTAAGGTCATTGGTGTAATTTGAGACTTTTTTGAGGTGTTTTTATGTATTTTTCTTGATTTTAATATATTTTGAACATTGACGAGGAAAAATTTATTTTTTGGTTATTTTTCGGACAGTGACGAAAAAAGTACAATTTTGATCCCTTTTTTGGTTTTGATATTCTAAGGTCATAAGTGCAATTTGATGTTTTTTTGAGATATTTTTATGTATTTTTCTTGATTTTTATATTTTTAGGATATTTTCGAGAAAAAAATTATTATTTTGTTATTTTTCGGACAGTTACAAAAATGATTAAACTTTTGATCATTATTTCGTTTCAATATTCTAAGGCCATTGGTGTAATTCGAGAATTTTTTGAGGTGATTTTAGATATATTTCTTGATTTATATATTTTCAGACATTTACGAGAAAAAAAAATTATTGTTATTTTTCGGACAGTTACGAAAAAGATTATAATTTTGATCATTTTTTCGTTTCGATATTCTAAGGTCATAGGTGCAATTCGAGATTTTTTTGAGGTGTTTTTTGTATTTTTCTTGATTTTTATATTTTTCAGACATTTACGAGGAAAAATTAATCTTTTTGTTATTTTTCGGACAGTTACGAAAAATAGTACAATTTTGATCATTTTTTCGTTTCGATATTCGTTTCGATATTCGAAGGTCATAGGTGCAATTGGAGATTTTTTTGAGGTCTTTGTATTTATTTTTCTTGATTCTTATATTTTGATTTTTTCGTTTCAATATTCTAAGGTCATAGGTGCAATTTGAGAATTTTTTGAGGTGTTTTATGTATTTTATATTTTTTGGATATTTACGAGAAAAAAATAATTTTTTTGTTATTTTTCAGACATTTATGAAAAATATTAAAAAAATTATTATTTTTTCGTTTCGATATTCTAAGGTAATTGGTGTAATTCGAGAATTTTTTGAGGTCTTTTTATTAATTGTTCTAAATTTTTATATTTTGATCATTTTTTCATTTTGATAGTCTAAGGTCATTGGTACAATTTGAGAATTTTTTAAGATGTTTTTATGTTTTTTTCTTGATTTTTATATTTTTCGGACATTAACAAGGAAAAATTAAAATTTTTGTTATTTTTGGACAATTACGAAAAAGAGTAAAATTTTGATCATATTTTCGTTTCGATATTCTGAAGTCATTGATGCAATTCAAGATTTTTTTGAGGTGTTTTTATGTAATTTTCTTGATTTTTATATTTTTTGGACATTTACGAGAAATCATTAAATTATTTGTTATTTTTCGGATAATTTCCAAAAAGATTAAATTTTAATCATTTTTTCGTTTTGATATTCTAAGGTCATTGATGCAATTCGATAAATTTTTGAGGTGTTTTATGTATTTTTCTTGATCTTTATATTTTTCAGACCTTTACGAGGAAAAATTATTTTTTTGTTATTTTTCGGACAATTACGAAAAATAATACAATTTTGATCATATTTTCGTTTCGATATTCCTAGGTCATTGGTGCAATTCAAAAAATTTTGAGGTGTTTTTATGTATTTTTCTTAATTTTTATATTTTTCAAACATTTACTAGGAAAAAATATATTTTTTGTAATTTTTAGTACAGTTACGAAAAAGAATAAAATTTTGATTATTTTTTCTTTTCGATATTCAAAGGCCATTGGTGCAATTCAATTTTTTTTTGAGGTGTTTTTATGTATTTGTCTTGATTTTTATGTTTTTCGGTCATTTATGAGGGAAAAAATAATTTTTTTTGTTATTTTTTGGACAATTACAAGAAAGAGTAAAATTTTGATCATTTTTTCATTTTCATATTCAAGGTCATTGGTGCAATTCGAAATTCTTTTGAGGCGTTTTTATGTATTTTTTTCATATTTATATTTTTCAGACATTTAAGAGGAAAAAATATTTTTTTTTGTTATTTTTCGGACCATTACGAAAGAGAGTAAATTTTTTTTATCATTTTTTGGTTTTCATATTCTAAGGTCATTGGTTCAATTCGGAATTTTTTGGAGGTGTTTTTATGTATTTTTCTTGATTTTTATATTTTTCGGACGTTTACGAGGAAAATTAAATTTTTTGTTATTTTTCAGACAGTTACAAAAAAGTTTAAAATTTTGATCATTTTTTTGTTCGATATTCTAAGGTCATTGGTGCAATTCAAATTTTTTTTGAGGTGCTTTTATGTATTTTTCTTGATTTTTATATTTTTTAGACATTTACGAGGAAAAATTACATTTTTTTGTTATTTTTTGGACAGTTACGAAAAAGAGTAAAATTTTGATCATTTTTTCATTTCGATATTCTAAGGTCATTGGAGCAATTCGAAATTTTTTTGAGGTGTTATTATGTATTTTTCTTAATTTTTATACTTTTTCGGACATTTACGATGAAAAATTATTTTTTTTGTTATTTTTCGGATAGTTACGAAAAAACGTTAAATTTTTATCATTTTTTCGTTTCGATATTCCAAGAACATTGGTTCAATTCGATTTTTTTTGAGGTGCTTTATGTATTTTTCTAGATTTATATATTTTTCGGACATTTACGAGGAAAAAATAATTTTTTTTGGACAATTACGAAAAAGAGTAAAATTTTGATCATTTTTTTATTTGATATTCTAAGGTCATTGGTGCAGTTTGAAATTTTTTGGACGTGTATTTATGTATTTTTCCTGATTTTATATTTTTCGGACATTTACGAGAAAAAATATTTTTTTTTATTTTACGGATAGTTTCGAAAAAGTATAAAATTTGGCCTAACCCATCGGTAGCCCCCTAAAGTTGGCACTAACTTTCACTTAGACACCTAAACTAGACTTTGTTCATTTTAGACACCTCATGTCATGTTTCAGTGTGCCATTTTGACACTTTTATAATCAGCCACATGTATAAGGTGTGTGTAACACACTCACCGATGATGTGTCAAAATGACAAATTAAATAAAGATATATGGCATATATATTGAAAATAATTTTTTAATGATGAATTTTTAGTAGAAAAAAAAGGACAATAACTTAATGACACGTAGCACTTTTTATCCAAATAACTGTTTTTAAAATTAACTACTTGCTCATATGTTGTCTTCTCCACCACCCTCACCACCGATCCTCAACCCCTCCCCCCCCAGATTGTCTTTTCCATAGTCCACAACCCCTACCCCCACCCGCGTCCTACACTCAAATCATCTTCTCCACCACCTCCCATCCCCCCCCCCCCCCGCCCCAAACCCCAACCTCTCCCCAATCTAGATTGTCTTTCTCCAAAATACTTTCATAGTAATTTAACTATTTGAAAAAAATATATTTTATTAAAGTACAATCTCTTTGCAAAAACTAATTCGTCTTACGTGGAACTTCAAATAAAATTAAGTTCTTTAAATCTAAATAAAGAGTTCCCTATTTAAAGAATTTCCTAGAACTTTTTTTTAAAAAAAAGATGTATTTTGATTTTTTTTCAAAACATCTCAAGGAGGAAGAATGACAACAAAATAAGAAAAGTTGTTTAAGCTTGAAATCTCTTGGTGTTGTAGTACCATTAGATCTATTTCTCCATGGAAGGAGTTTAAGTTTTAGAAAATGGTGGCTAAAATGGGGAGGAAGAAGCAAAAAATAAAATAAAAATAGGTTAAATAAATTGTCCACACGCTAGTAAGGAGTGTATCACAATCACTATGTCATGTCAGCAAAAAGTGTCAAAATGACACAGCGAGACATGACATGAGGTGTCTAAAATGAACAAAGTTCAGTTGGAGTGTCTAAGTGAAAATTAGTGTCAACTTTAGGGGGCCACCGATGGGTTAGGCCCATTATTTATAGGTGAAGAAGTCTTCCATGTAATCAATAGGTAGAATGGAGATAGTTATATGGGTATAAATGTGATTAATGATGATCATTAGTACTTACAACTCTCATGATCATTATAAACATAAGAATTTTGAAAATTATTGTAATACCCGCTTTAGCTTTCATCTTTACTTTTAAATTCATATTATTTGGTTATAGGTTTATTATTTTGAATGTCAATAATATTTGTATACATTTTGTAACTATTTTGAGTACAACATCAATAATTAATGAAAAAAAAAACTTTGATTATGGACATCTCAATGGACATCTTAACATTAAATTTGTGCAAAAAAAGAATGACACGATTTATCAACACACAAATATATTGTAATTTATTTTAGAGCAAAATTTTGTAAATATTTAATAATGCAATTTAAAATATATCAATATTAATAATATTTATTATACATTTATTTTATATCTAATGATATAATTTAAATCATTTAATTTATACAATAAATTTGTGAACAAATATTAAATTGGTAAGCGCGGACTTTTCATAACTAGTGTTGTGTATAAAAACTAGTCAATTCTAAAAGATACTTCAAGATATGTTGTTTCATTATCATATCGTTATCAAATTGCTTCTTTCCTCATAATCTATTTTTATTAAAATATTCAGGCTCTTTCATAAATTTAATATTGACAATGTAAACTTTTGATTTTTCTTCATCATGTTAATTTATCGGGTTAATTTTTATTTTTGAATTACCATATTATAAGAAATGTAAAAAAAAAAACTTAATATTATAAGTAAACTTAATTGATTATGAAAACATTCGTAATTAAGTTTAATCTTCTATGATAAATAATAGGAGAAATAAATTTTTGAAAAATTTAGATAAAATATTTATTGAGTTAAAATTTATTACTCAAAATAACCCAATATTTATTTTAATTACAGAAATTGGAATGACTATTTTTATTGCTACCGAATGTGTAGATTCTTCTTCTCTTCCTTTTTCTTTCATGTTGCCGGCTAATTGAAGATGCTATTCTAATTATTTTATTCATGTAACAACAACATCATAATGAGTACATGAAATTTTCAATGCATAAATTTATCAAAACAGTGGTTCAATAATCTATTTTATCAAATTTAAATTGATAAGATGATTATTCAGGGGTCATTTTGTTATCGATTAAAAGGAAAATGTTAATTGGTCGGAATTAGAAAATATCAAATCATTAAGAAAGGTAGAGTGGGTGGCAGGTTAAACCTTTTTTCTTTCCTTTTCCTAGTCTACTCTTCGGCTCTCTGAAATATTTATTGCAAATTTAAGGGAAGAATCTCTTAATTTACCCTCTTATCTTCTTTTAAACAAGTGAGTATATTTGCCCTCAATTTCTTATCATAAGTAGGTTTCTTTTTACAAAAAAGTTTAGGAGTAGCTACTCCTTTTTTATAGGAAAAGGTTTGGGACTTTATAAATAGAAACATTTCCTTCTAACTTAATCATCATTTACAATGTACTCCTTGAGTTTTGAGAGTTTTGGTTATGGGAAAGAATTTGTGAACCTCCTTGTATTCCGAATGAAATGGTTGAGGTTGTTTCTATCTATATTTTGTACTCTCATATTTATAGTAGATTGTTCATCTCCTTTATGGATGTAGGTCAATTGACCGAACCATGTTAAATCTGTGTCTTTTGGTGTATTTCTCGTTTGTCTTCTTACTCGTGGTCTTTCAAGGTTTGCTTTGTTACCTTCCGCATTACACCTAATTTTTTAGGACCTAAAATGTCACGACCCAGGGGTACCCCTAGATGTAACATGGCGTACAATACCCAGAGAGGCCTCATACAAGCCACTTAGCTTTCATAGTTAAGATAATATAAATCGATCAGATTTAAAACATTACTTCAACATAACCAAAATTTTCAGAGCAAAGCGGAAGTCTAAACACTTGTCTCAAACACCATCTAATACAATAGAATCTCGGGACGTAGCCCTTACATCAATATTCAAAACTTAAAATGGAAAGAACATAAAGAAAGTAGTGGCCAAATCCTCGGATGAATGAGGACTCATCAATCTTCAACTCTTCTTCTACTATGGATCTTAGCCACAAAGGTGAGACTCGGGAACGCCGGACCCTACATTTGGATAAGAAATGTAGGCAAGAGTATGCGTTAGTACAAAAATGTACTAAATATGATAGCATGCATAAACATAACATAAGAGTTAGACAACATAAGTCATGAAGCATAATCAATTCACAAAATAGATCATCTCAACATGTACGAGGGGTACTTCTTGAAGTAACCTTGATTCATCCTTAGTCAAGACATGGGCAACCGACTCTAGCCTTAGTAATCATGGAAGGAAACTCAAGCAACAATCCAAGCTCATCATCTATCATAACATATCATAGCTTATATTTTTGTTGGGTGGGGTGAGGTATTTCCATACCCACCTCTTGTGATTTTGATTTGTTTTGTGAATATTGGGTTGATTTTGTTGATATATATATGTTTTTGATCTTGATCTTATAGATGTTTTAGCTTATGGCCTAAATGGTTTTGGACCAAATTTTAAAATTTTGCCACCTCTTTTGTATGTGATTGTGATTGTTTGTGTGTGAATTTGAGTGTCAGTTGTGATCAATATCGATGACTTGAGTAATGCTGTTAATTGAACAAAATGAATGTACAACTACGATGATGCAAATGAAGTTACATAGGCAATATGTGAACTTTTAGTATCTCGTTGTGACTAGCCGGTTGTCAAATGAGTCTCTTGTGATGAACATTGCACACTAGCTAGAAAGTGTGGAGTCTTGTTTGATATTGGTACCAATGCCTTGAGTGATGAGATTACTTTGAACATTGTGTGTGATGACACCTAGAATTTTCCCTGTTGGTCCGGTTGATTGAGTGATGCAAGCACTTGAAATGATCTTAGGCAACAATTTGAAGAGTGAAAACAATTTGACTATATATACCTATTTTGTGGCCAACCTTGTGAGATGAGTGAACCTTGTGTCACGACCCAAGGCTACACCCTAGATGTGACACACCGTACAAGACTCTGAAAAGCCTCATAGCATATCATAACATAAGACCAGAGGAAAAAGTGCGGAAATTTAAAACTTTTCTTTACAATCGAAGTCTTTTATAAAAACAAGTGGGAGTCTACAACACTATGTCTCAAACCATCTATAACACTTGAATACAATCTTAGGAACACGACCCTTACATAAGTCTAAAACATAAAGGAAATACTTAAAGGACATAATGGTCAAGTCCTCGAATACTATGAGGACTCACCAAATCTTCAACTCCTTACTCCTTAGAAACCCATCTTCCAAGAATAGAACTCAAGTCTCCAAACCCTACACTTTGTGAAAAATGTAGAAGAAATATGGGATAGCAAAAAAATGGACTAAGTATGATAGCCATGCATAAAAATCCTTAAAACATGCTAAAAGGGACATTTTTGTTGAAACCATGCTATATGCCAATTTAGAAACATCATCTTTGAAATAGTTGGGGGATGTAACCCATAAGACAACTCATGTACCATTCATCATAGCATAAAGGATATCAACATAATCACAAACATAGTCTCCAACATAATGCATACACCAATCATCATAAATCATAGTTCACATACATAATTAAATACCAAGATCATCTCATCATAATAGAACCATCACATAAGTAACCTTAGGTTATACTTGTGCAATGCATAGACAGGATCCCATAATCCTATCTACACTAAGTACCACTTTTAGGCCACCATACTCATACTTATCATGCGTTGATCTCATCCATAGTCAATAATCATAGACAAGGAAACATTCATGTTCATAGCTTATAAAAAGGAAAGCCACTCTTAGTAACAATCCATATCATACAAGCATAAATTCATATATATATATATTCATAGCATAAGGAAACCACATCATAACCACTTTCAAAGCCTATTTGTGCAATGCATAAGTGAAGTCCCATGCCCCCACTCACACTAAGTAGAACTCCTTAAGAAGTCATAAGTATAGTTCATGTTCATTTTTGTAATTCATATCAAGAATGCATTAACTCATAAATCATCATATCATAAGAGAAAAATACTGTGAACACTCTCAAAACCTACTTGTGCAATGCATGAATGACGTCCCATACCCTCACTCATACTAAGTCGAATGTAAAACCCCGTATTCTACGTGTATTAGTTCTATTTATATGATGCTTATAAATTGCCTTGAGGTACAGTTATGGACTCGGTTTCCTATGTGATTAGTGACAATAGAATAGGTTTAAAGTGAACTGTCAGTGGATTTTGATACGACCCGATTAAGTTGACGTTGATGGAAGTATTTAAACTTGAGATCATAAGGTGGTATTTGAGTATAAAGTTTAAAGTTACATAGTGTATATAAGTTTTAAATTAAGTTAAAGGTATTAAGGTCTAGAAAGGGAATAACATATTGAGGTGCTTGCTTGACTTAACTAAGGTAGTAGGTGACAAATAGGTTCATCACCTACTTTGACTTATTGACCAGCCAAAGGACCAAGTAGGTGCATCACCTACTTTGACTTATTGACCAGCCCAAAGGACCAAGTAGGTACATTACCTACTAAGACTCTTTTGACCATGTTATTGGGCCAAGTACACTACACCTACTTGCATTAATCTGGCCCAGGTTGAATAGAAGAATAAGGGGAAAATGGATAGTCAATGCCCAATCTTTCCAAGCCCACAAGAAATAATTTGGATGGAAAATTAGGTGCATCACCTACTTAAATGTGTCGCCTAAATTAAAGACACATGTTGGCGGCAAATAAAGTACAAGAAAGGTGGCAAAAGAGAACCTATTAAGGAAAAAAATCTGATACAAATATCTCATTTTCCTCTTATCCAAATTTTAAGCTCTAAGTTCATATATTTCTCTCTCTCAAGATGAAATAGCCACCCAATATTCCAACTAGGGTTCTAACTATTTTTCATCTTGTTTCTTCCAAAGCAGCCACAAGTAACCTTCTCTCCTCTATTGTTTCAAGTATGTTGGACAGTTCTTCAAGGGGAGTGAATTAGAGATAGTTATATGTGTTGGCAGCCAAGGTTCTGCCACTCTCTTCCAAAGATTAAGAGAAGGTTACAAAAATAGTAATTGAAGGAGAATTATATATTTAGATAGCCAAGGTAAGGGTGCTGCCACAACATCTAATTATTAGTTTATTTGAGAATTCTAGACTTACTTGTTTATTGCAACTCGTGGGATGGTGATTTAAAACCATAAATTCAAGTATTTTGATTATTTTTTAGTGTTGAGGACTACTACTGTATTGATTTGTTTATGGGAGGTCATGGATGTACTTAGAGAATGATTGCGGAAAGTTGTAGGGGGTAGATTTATAAGCTATGGTGATGCACCATTAGATTAAAGTTTTGGTAAGCTCACTGTCTGTTCCATGGGAAGGTTGTTTCGTGTAAATAACTATAACAGACAGAATTTGTGAAAGAAAACAATCAATTAGAAAGATTGTGGGCTGGCTGGCTGGCTACTGTTTTGATGAGTTGAAATATCCCGACTTGGTTGGTAAGCTACCAATATTAGCCTTAATGATTTGACTATGACGTTAAAGGACAGGTTGACACTTCGTAAGCTATACGAATTGGGAATTGAGGTATTTAAGGCTATTTGATTTCCTATTTCTTTGCATGAATCCATCACTTGTATTACAAAGTAAGCTTTCTAAGTGCCCTTGGTAGTGACTGATCCATAGTTGCAGTTCCTACTCCCTAGAGTATCAAAGTGAGTACTCTAATATGAGTTTATTACTAAATGTATGTGCTTATTCTGCCAAGTATTAGCATGCATGCAGGGTTTAAAGTTCTTTAATCGTCAAAGTACCCTTGGCATGTATTCCCCTTGTACAAATCAAAATGATCCTAGATTACACATGGTACATATGTTTATATGTTGGATACACGATCCGCCCATGTCTTGTCAACTTGCTTCAATTGTCTATTCCATCATATATGTCATCTTTTCACATGTTCATATGTTCCCTTTATTGGTTTTTACTCCCATTGTGTTAGACTATAATGTTACCTCACAAGATCTCTACTTGCTATATTGTACATTTTTATGTACTTACTTGGGATCTATATCCGTCCTTAAGTTGAATCTGCCCACGTTCTCCCTTGGTTCCGTGTTTATGTATACCTTGTATTTGATATTAGTTAGTGAATTTTTGGCTATCATATAGAGTTCAAATGTCTTGGCTGAATGTTAAATGTCTTCACTTGATATGTGCTTCAATTTGAGATGTCAAAATGCTTACTGAGTCGTATAAGCTCCTAAGTATTACACGTTCATGTCACATTTGCTTCCCATGTCATTATTATTATCGTAAGTCCATATTCATATGTCTTCTACTACTGGTCCATAGTTCCAAATCTCAATAATGATTATGACCACCAAAATAACAATCTCAACTTATTTATGTTTATCAAGAGAACAATCTCAAAAGAGTGTTGATCATCAAAAGAACAATCTTAAAAGAGTTATGAACATCAAAACAAAAATCTCAAAGACTAAAGAATCTATGTGAAGCAATCTGTATAATTATGGGTGGCAGCTCAGGGGCGAAAGCCTAGCATAGGTCGATCCCAATTGGTATAGAAGGGTGGCAGGTTAGGGCGAAAGCCTAGCATGGGTCGATCCCAATTGGTATAGAAGGGTGGCAGGTCAGGGGCGAAAGCCTAGCATGGGCCGATCTCAATTGGTATAGAAGGGTGGCAGCTCAGGGGCGAAAGCCTAGCATGGGAAGATCCCAATTTGTGGAATTATGAGGACATCATCCCAGGGTTAAAATGCCTTGCATGGGTCATCCTCTTCTACCACTAATCAGCTGGTCATTTGTATCATGTCTTATAATATTATAATGCACAGAAAAGTAAGGAAAATAAAGTAACATACATGATTCCACAAGTATAAGCAGAGGTGGTTTCTAATATTTATCTATTGGTATTTGGTTTCACTTGAGCTCTCATTTCACATATGGTTGTATTATGCCTTACATATTCAGTACATTCTTTCGTACTAACGTCCCTTATTGAGAATGCTCCATTTCATACTGCAGGTACATGTACTCAACTAGTAGATCTCTCCAATAGAAGTAGATGTTACTCAGTAGTTGTTGATGAGCTCCAGGTTGATTCAGGGATTTGTCGAGTCTTTACTATGCGTATTTTCATAGTGGTACAGTAATGGATTCTAATAGAGTCTTTGTAGACATTGTAAAACTATTATTTGTATTCATAGTTTCACCTGTCACATGTATCGGTTCAGCTAGTCAACATGTGTTGTATATGAAGCTTCTCATCAGTAAATCTATCTGCATAGTAGTTTACTTTCTCATCATAGGCCACTTGTAAAGCATGTGTTCATATGGTACTAGTCTGCCTCACCTAGGGTTGGGGTGTAACAAAAGTGGTATCAGAGCAGTTTGTCCTAGGGAGTCTACAAAGTCGTGTCTAGTAGAGCCTTACTTATGAATGTGTTGCGCACCATATTTATAATTATGGGGATGCTTGGATAATTAGGAAATGCTACCTTCCTTCATAATCCAAATCGTGCGATAGAGATAAGTTAAGAAGTCAATTTCCACTTTACCTGATCATGCTATTCATATTATGCTTACGATGGTTAAGGTTAACGGTAGATAAAATTTCAACATGCAACCTATAGAAAAGGATCTAAAGTTATCAAAATTTAGACTAGATTGAGCTCATTTTATTCGACCGTCCTACTCCACAAGGTATGTAAAAACTTTTATGTTATTTTCATTTTAAGTTGCATTTATACCATTTGTATCACGTTGGTTCAATTGATAAAGATATAGTATGGTTATCTAAATGCTTAAAAAATGATGGGTTACCTAGTTACAATTATGAGTTGTAGCATTTCCAAGCACATCTTCTTAGGAGGATGTAACCAACTCTTGAGTTCTATATTTCCTCCATATTTATAGGATCTATTCCTATAGAGGACACTCGTTCTTAGTCTGTGCTATACATATAATTTTTAGCATTACACATGTACTCGAAATTGATATTGTTGAACCAGTTTGTTTTAGTTGGAAGAAGGCAGTGGCACAATCTGATAGCTGAATGTATTAGTGCAACAGTGTTACTAGAGATACCCCTAATTGGCTGACAAGGCCTAAATTCTCACCATATATCATCCTGAATATGTTAATAGTTGGATTTTTATATGGTATGTTCCAACCACCCTGAATAAGTACTAATAACATTTGTATTCTTTTTATGATTACAAAACTTAGGGATAAGTGTGCCAATTGCTGCAAATGATATATGTATGGTAGTTCCTATTATGATCTATGTGTTGGCTATAGAGGATTAGTATGTGACTAAAGGGTAAGGTTAACAAAAGGAAAATTGATTGGTTAGACCTAAGTTGTGATTAGTCGGTTGTATATAGTGGGATTAGAGTACATGAAGCTACTAGTTTTGATTAAAAGGTACTTGTTAGATAGGAAGCATGTGAGAATGAAGCTTGAATGACACGGGCCGAATATGTACATAGATCTTCTAGTTAGAAAGAGATAGGATATGTCAAATTCCCTAAACATAGAAGTAGGGGTTATTTGAGGATGCTATAGAGGAGTGAGATAGGTAGTTATGAAAGAGTGATTGCTAAGTGTATGAGGCAAGAAAATGGTATCAACTCTTCAACCCTAATAAGTTAAAATGGTGCACCTGGAACAACTTTGTGAACCTTTGTTAGACAGAGAAGTCACTTTAGTATTGATTCAAGTCTTGTTATTTGGTCTTGATAATAACAAAGAAAAAGAGGTGAATAGAAAGGTTACCTAGATAGAAGATACATAGGTCTAGTTCATCCACATCATTAGTACAAAAGAGAAGTAGAGCATTATACACATGTATAGACTTCCATCAAATTGAATAGAGCTACTACAAGGTTCATTTAGTATATGCCTGCAGTAATTCATCAGTCATAGTCCAGTTAAGGGAAAGGAAAAATTGATCATGTGTTAGTTGTTCTTATTTGCTATCTTGCATGGGAAAAGAGTCGGAGAACCCTCACTTGTTATAAAAAAAAAGGAAATCTATTAGTATGGCCAGGCCAATCTAGTTAAGCCCAAAGCGGCTAACTCTAAGACGTTATGAATCATGATATAACTTTATAGGTACCTGATATTTACATGTTATTAGAGTTCATATTTTATGGTGCGTTCAAGCTTCACTATTTATTTTCTGTTCGACCTTCAAAGGGCACCAGGCATTGAGCATGATATAACACAGGCTAGTAATGAAGGCAAAGTTGACCTCGGCCTCCTACTCTAAAAGATGAACTATTGAGGATTTTCTTTTTCTATATTGACTGTAGTATTTATATTAACCTAGATGGAAGCCAAGTCCCAATAGCAGAACACCTATAGGAATTCTTAGGAGATTGAAGAGAGTAGATGGGGAAATCAATTGCATGTGCTTTGAGGTGAGTAAGGAATATGAGCAGAACTATGCCACCCGTGACTTAACGCTTAAGACAGTGTGTTTGCCCTTAATATGGTAGAGTGGTTCTATCTAATATCTCATAGTTTCCAAAGACGGTTTGTTATATAATTATACATGTTGCATGTTCTATAGAATGCTTGCATGTAAGTGTTATCCGCTTTGGAGCACCCTTGTTTATTGCTATATGTTTTCGTAGGACCTTTTCCCTACATGTTATTTTGCACTGGTTACTTTCCTCATGCCACTTGTCTATATTGTGTGGGTACTACAGGCTAATTGATCATATGAGAATTTCTATAAATTTACATACCTCGTAGCCTACTTGCTTAAACATTACATGCCTTACAACTTTTCTAGCCATGTGTCATGTACTCACTTGCTCATATTTCATAAGAGTACTTATTGACTTGTTAGTCCACCTATCCATGTGTTATAATGCACTTGATCAATGTGATTTGTGTTCCGTAGTTCATTTTCTTATATGTCTAATTATCATATAGCTACTTGCTTACGTATTATATATTTCGTAGCTTTAGTACTCATGCATCATGTCCTCATCTAGCCCATTTCCTACATTCCTTATAGTTCATTTGCTCACACGCTACCCTATGAACCATATGTGTGCGTACACCATATATTTCTATAGCTTAATGCCTGTATATTATGTTCTCCCTTTTGTGCTAATCTGCCTATGTTTCATATTTATTTGTATACTATGCCCCTCTGTGTTTATTGACTTGAGTTTTAAACATTTTGGGAAACATTTCCTTGTATCATTATGTAGTGAAGATTTTGACCATAAAAGGTTGGGCATTTATGTAAATTTTATCACAATCACAGATAAATAACCTAGCATTATGCCTTATCCAAAGGTGTGGCATAAAACTTTATAGTTTATATTAATAGCTATGCGTTCTTATAAGACTCACCTTTGATTAGCATCATAAGATAAAAGAGAAGGGAAAGTAGAGCCCCGATAAATTTGGCCTATGTTTTTATGTGTTAGTTCCATATAAAAAAATTGGGAGATACTATAGTAATTTTTGATTGTTAAGGCCCGGAAGCTAAGAACAAAAGTTGTAATCTCCATTTAAGTATTGTGGAAGGACTAGAATATAACATAAGATACTTGGGAATAGAAGATGGTAGAGATCCTAAATACCCCTCCTCATTCTAAACATCAACATAAGGATCTGAGATCGTGTGGTCCCCTTATATGATCATAAGTCCTACTAGAATTTGTTCATTTGATATGTCATTTGCATGTCTTGTGTTTAGGAATATTAAATTCCTTATTTGTATGAGTTTTACTTGTGTATCGTCAGTGAATTACATGGTCAAGAACGGGGTTTGCTTTGCCATATTCTTATTTCATGAACCATATCTATTGAAACGTCATGCAAAACTTGTCTATATGTGTTTTAGGTTAGTCTATATATTTTGGATAGTCCTATTTACAAAGGAGATTCTGGTAAATCTCCAAATGTAATTTCAAAGTTAACCAAACTATCAGCTTAACCTATCATTCAAGGGCGAATGATCATAAGGGAAGGAATATGTAACACCTTGTATTCTACGTGTATTAGTTCTATTTATATGATGCTTATAAATTGCCTTGTGGTACAGTTATGGACTCGATTTCCTATGCGATTAGTGACAATATAATAGGTTTAAAGTGAACTGTCTGTGGATTTTGAGACGACCCGGTTAAGTTGACGTTGATGGAAGTATTTAAACTTGAGATCATAAGGTGGTATTTGAGTATAAAGTTTAAAGTTACATAGTGTATATACATTTTAAGTTAAGTTAAAGGTATTAAGCTCTAGAAAGGGAATAAAATATTGAGGTGCTTGCTTGACTTAACTAAGGTAGTAGGTGACAAGTAGGTGCATCACCTACTTTGACTTATTGACCAGCTAAAGGACCAAGTTGGTGCATCACCTACTTTGACTAATTGACCAGCCCAAAGGACCAGTAGGTACATCACCTACTAAGACTCTTCTGACCATGTTATTGGGCCAAGTACACTACACCTACTTGCATTAATTTGGCCCAAGTTGAATAGAAGAATAAGGGGAAAATGGACAGCCAATGCCCAATCTTTCCAAGCCCACAAGAAATAATTTGAATGGAAAAGTAGGTGCAGCACCTACTTAAATGTTTGGCCTAAATTAAAGACACATGTTGGCGGCAAATGAAGTACAAGAAAGGTGCCAAAAGAGAACCTATTAAGGCAAAAAATCTAATACAAATATCTCATTTTCCTCTTATCCAAATTTTAAGCTCTCAAGTTCATATATTTCTCTCTCTCAAGATGAAACAGCCACCCAATATTCCCACTAGGGTTCTAACTATTTTTCATCTTGTTTCTTCCAAAGAAGCCACAAGTAACTTTCTCTCCTCTATTGTTTCAAGTATATTGGACAGTTCTTCAAGGGGAGTGAACTAGAGATAGCAATATGTGTTGGCAGCCAAGGTTCTGCCACTCTCTTCCAAAGATTAAGAGAAGGTTACAAAAATAGTATTTGAAGGAGAATAACAGATTTAGATAGCCAAGGTAAGGGTGCTGCCACAACATCTAATTATTAGTTTATTTGAGAATTCTAGACTTACTTGTTTATTGCAACTCGTGGGATGGTGATTTAAAACCATAAATTCAAGTATTTTGATTATTTTTGAGTGTTGAGGACTACTTTGTATTGATTTGTTTATGGGAGGTTATGGATGTACTTAGAGAATGATTGCGGAAAGTTGTAGGGGGCAGATTTATAAGCTATGGTGATGCACCATTAGATTAAAGTTTTGGTAAGCTCACCGTCCGTTCCATGGGAAGGTTGTTTCGTGTAAATAACTATAACAGACAGAATTTGTGAAAGAAAACAATCAATTAGAAGGATTATGGGCTGGCTGGCTGGCTACTATTTTGATGAGTTGAAATATCCCGAGTTGGTTGGTAAGCTGCTAATATTAGCCTTAATGATTTGACTATGACGTTAAAGGACAGGTTGACACTTCGTAAGCTATACGAATTGGGAATTGAGGTATGTAAGGCTATTCGATTTCCTATTTCTTTGGCATGAATCCAACACTTGTATTACAAAGTAAGATTTCTAAGTGCCCTTGGTAGTGACTGATCCATAGTTGCAGTTCCTACTCCCTAGAGCATCGAAGTGAGTACTCTAATATGAGTTTATTACTAAATGTACGTGCTTACTCTGCCAAGTATTAGCATGCATGGTTTAAACTTCTTTAATTGTCAAAGTACCCTTGGCACGTATTCCCCTTATACAAATCAAAATGATCCTAGATTACACATGGTACATATGTTTATATGTTGAATATACGATCTGCCCATATCTTGCCAACTTGCTTCAATTGTTTATTCCCTCATATATGTCATTTTTCACATGTTCATATGTTCCCTTTATTGGTTTTTACTCCCATTGTGTTAGACTATAATGTTACCTCACAAGATCTCTACTTGCTCTATTGTACATTTTATATGTATTTACTTGGGATATGTATCCGTCCTTAAGTTGAATATCTGCCCACGTTCTCCCTTGGTTCCACGTTCATGTATACCTTGTATTTGATATTAGTTAGTGAGTATTTGGCTATCATATAGAGTTCAAATATCTTGGCTGAATGTTAAATGTCTTCACTTGATATGTGCTTCAATTTGAGATGTCAAAATGCTTACTGAGTCGTATAAGCTCCTAAGTATTACACATTCATGTCACATTTGCTTCCCATGTCATTGTTATGATCGTAAGCCCATATTCCTATGTCTTCTACTACTGGTCCATAGTTTCGAATCTCAACAATGATTGTGACCACCAAAATAACAATCTCAAAAGAGTTATGATCATCAAGAGAACAATCTCGAAGGAGTTATGATCATCAAAAGAACATTCTCAAAAGAGTTATGAACATCAAAACAACAATCTCAAAGATTAAATAATCTAAGTGAAACAATCTGTATAATTATGGGTGGCAGCCCAGGGGAAAATGTGTAGCATGGGTCGATCCCAATTGGTATAGAAGGGTGGCAGCTCGGGGTGAAAGCCTAGCATGGGAAGATCCTAATTTGTGGAATTATGAGGACAACATCCTAGGGGTTAAAATGCCTAGCATGGGTCATCCTCTTCTACCACTGATCAGCTGGTCATTTGTATCATATGTCTTATGAATATTATAATGCACAAAAAAGTAAGGAAAAGAATGTAACATACACGATTCCACAAGTATAAGCAGATGTGGTCTCTAATCTTTATTTATTGTTATTTGGTTTCACTTGAGCTCCCATTTCACATATGGTTGTATTATGCCTTACATATTCAGTACATTCTTTCGTACTGACATCCCTTATTGGAAATTCTCCATTTTATGCTGCAGGTACATGTACTCAACTAGTAGATCTCCCCAATAGAAGCACATGATACTCAGCGGTTGTTGATGAGCTCCAGGTTTATTCTGGTATTTGCCGAGTCTTTACTGTGCATATTTTCATAGTGGTACAATCATGGATTCCAGTAGAGGCTTTGTAGATATTATAAAACTATCATCTGTATCCATAGTTTCACTTGTCACATATATCGGTTCAGCTAGTCAACATATGTTGTATATGAAGTTTCTCATCAGTAAATCTATATGCATAGTAGTTTACTTTTTCATCATAGGCCACTTGTAAAGCATGTGTTCATATGGTACTTGTCTGCCTCACCTAGGGTCGGGGTGTGACATAGAACCTCTTGAGGAACCATAATACATAACTCATGTTCTTGTTCTTATTCTTGTTCATGGAGGGAAATAGCCTTAACCAACATAGACCATGTGAGCTACATGGAATCCGGTGTCTACCCCAAACCAAAAAGAGGTGCCCTACTTGCCTAAGGTAGAATTACATGTATTAGGTTTTAGGTAGATCCACTAGCTAAAGACCTATGTGGGCACATAGTTATGAGATAGGGAGATTGCTACTAGAAACCCCACCTATTGCATTAACGGGAGAGCTTCCATCTCATGAGATTCCCTTGGATGACCTGGCCTATTGCATTGACGGGAGGGCCTTTACCTCACTTTCCATACCCACTCGGTGCTAAGCATTATTTCCAAAAATTTACATATTTAATCTTTAGTTGTATTTACATGTTTGAAGGAGTATCTTACCCTTCATTCAACACAACTCATAACATAGCTCATTGATTCAATTAGGTGAGAATGTCCTTTCAACCTTAGAATCATCAATATGTGAGTAAACCTTTCACATCATATTCATAGTGTGTTCATGAGATAACCTTTCATTCAACACAACAAGATCATCATAGTCATACATAATTCATGCATCATAATGTGTAAGGGTATAGGGGAGAATGACCTTTCCAATCAATACCACAATTACACCATAGTCATAAGATCTTCACTTTCTAAGTGAATCATAAGCTCATACACAATTCTTATCAACATGTACAAACCCTCATAATTTGCCCTTCAAGGGCTATGGATCAAACTCAACCCAAACATCTAGAATTACTACATTTAATAAGGGAAATATCATGATTCAATAACTCAATCAAAGCTTAGTCACATCATAGTCATGTTCATGCATGGGGTGTGTGTGATTGTCCTTTCAATGACACAACAACAACGATTATCATCATAGACACTTCACTCTCAAGTGTTCATAAAACATGCACATAACTATCATAATCATGCATACGCCTCATATCTTGCATTCAAAGATCATACTAAGTCATTACATCTAACATTCACTACATGATACATAGATATAATCAGAACTCAAGTAAATCATTCATTTCATGCATAAACTAATGTGTTCATATTATAGGTCATGTGGGTCAAGTCCTTCCACAATAATACCATATACAATTCAACATGCATAATAGCTTCCTTCTTTAAGCCTTAACATCCTTAGCTTATTCATATTAGATTTTACTCTTTAAGCCTTAGAATTCATATTCATACAACAAGCATTACTCTCAAGCAATACCTCACATGGTCATCATGTAAACCTAACTCTCAAGGTATACTAACCACATGCTTCATTCTTAACCTAGTATAGTCATATAGCATCAAGTAAACTCAATCTCAATACTACTCAACCATGACCCATCATATAATCCCTGACCTAATTCATTCATGTATACAAGCTTTAGTTATAAGCAATTCATATTTAGGTCATCTAATCTAAGGCAATTCATGAAGAAGTTCATCAATCTTAGAAGATCACATCTAAACTCTCAATTTTCCTCTTTCATGACATAACACTAGATTATATCAATTTCAACCTAGATTCTTCGATTAATCAAGAATACATGTATAATCATACTAAAATCATGTAGTCACACTATAATCATAGAATCTTCATTCTCAACATAAAACTTGAAGCACATACATAATTCTCAAGTTCATGTAAAAATTCTCATAATATAGGATCAATCAATTCAATTAATCCATACAAAACCCATTTACATGCTTCTAAAATCAATTAATTCAATTAAGATCACAATTTAGCAATAGAGGGGGTCCATGGGTTCTTGGGGGAATTTCACCAAAATTCAATCATGAATCATCAATTCAATCATAACCCAACACAATTCAACCATTGAAATCATTGATTAAATTAATTCATACAAGACTCATTTACATGCTTTTAAAATCAATTAACCCACATTAAGATCACAATTTAGCAATAGAGGGGATCCATGGGTTCTTGGGGAAATTTCACCAAAATTCAACCATAAATCATTAATTCAATCATAACCCAACATAATTTAACCATTGAAATCATTGATTGAATTAATTCATACAAGACCCATTTACATGCTTCTAAAATCAATTAATCCTTAAGATCACAATTTAACAACAGAGGGGATCCATGGGTTCCTGGGGGAATTTCA
Source organism: Solanum acaule (assembly GCA_036250505.1). Taxonomy (NCBI): domain Eukaryota; kingdom Viridiplantae; phylum Streptophyta; class Magnoliopsida; order Solanales; family Solanaceae; genus Solanum; species Solanum acaule. Next base: position 28,551 of record JAJOOR010002369.1, on the reverse strand, counting down.
CCAAAATTCAACCATTGAAATCATTTTTAAATTGAACCCATGAATTTCGAACAAAACCCTTTCTTTTGGGAAAAAATAGAAGTTTTGAAATCAAGTTTTGAAGGGGTTCTTTGGGTGGAGTCTACCCAAAGATAAAAACTACCATACCTTGATGATGAATCCTTGAAGAATTTGATGAAAAATCCTTGATTTCTCGCAGCCCAAGCTTCAATTTTACTCTTTTTCTTCTTGGGTTTTTAGAGGGAGAAATATTGTGAGGTAGATGAACTTTTGATTTTGATTTGGGTCTTTGTGAAAATGATTTTGATTGGCTGTTTAATGACTAAAAATACCTTATATATTTATTTAAAACTAATATAAAATATACCCATTTAAAAGTTGGACTTAAAAATAATATTTACAAAAATGCCCCTTGCCCAAGTGGACTTGCCTAAAAAAAACTAAGGCAAAGTTCAAGGGAGCTTGTATGGGCATTGATACTTTTCACCTTCCTTGAACCCTCACTTGAACTTATACTTCGTCAAATTTTTGGGTCATTTACTTTCCTTGAACTTATACTTGTCGAATTTATGGGTCATTTTACAACTCCAAATTATGCATAAAATTTTAAGACTCAAACGTTAGGCTCTAGTTTCACCTATTAATTTTTCGGGTGTTACATTATCTCCCCCTTGGGAACATTCGTCCTTGAATGACACTTCAAACACCTTACGGAATTAAAGACTCAAGACAAGCAGCCCAACAAACATGAAATATCAAAATAATGCATCACATAAAGGAGGAAACTTCAACTCCATCTCAACACGATCAATGCAACAAAAAGGAAGTAGGAACTACATGTATCAACCCAATATGCATGAAATTATCATAACTAGTCATGTTCAAGGAGGAACTACCATCTCCTAGTCATAACATGCTCAACATACTCTCATGGAGCTCATATGCAATTTACTCTCAAAAAGCATTTTATTCAAGGAGGAATCTCTCAACTCCAAACTAAAGCATGCTCATATATTCTTCTCATGAAGTACAATAAGCAACTCATACTCAAAGTACTACAACATGAGGAAAGCAATTCACATAAACTCATTTTCCTTCAAAACACAAGTTTTCATGAACATGCACTATATAAGAAAATCATGACAACACATAAACACATAACAATCTTGCTAGATAGGCACACCATCTCCCTCTTGGGAGTAAGCCTATACAACTATTCTAAGTATCATCTATCACATAATCATAGGAGGAACTACCTTCCCCCAACTAAAAGCAAGCTCAACACAACATTATGGAGTCAATATGTCATTTCATCAAAAGCACAACAAAGCATGTTCATCAAATCATCTCATGAAGTCAAATATGCCATCATCATACTAAAATGCACAACAACATGAGGAACATATAAATCAGGAAAACTCATTTTTTTTATACAAAACATGAATTCTCTCAAGAACATGCATAACATAAGGAGATCATGGAAAATTTCTACATCACACATGACTCCAAAACATAAAACAAGCCCAAAATGAACTCTTGGTCTCAAGTTAGAATATGAATTGAATAATGGGATGAGGATATCAGGACTCTCAATCAATCTTGCTATCTAAGCATATCATCTCCCCATTGGGAGTAAGCCCCTTACTATGACCTCAAATACTACTCCTTTCAAACAATCCCAAAGCATCACCAAAACTCATTATAACCTTACCGGGTTCTAAAACCAATAGGGGTCTAATAACCATGCATCCAAACCCTACCAAGGTTAGCAAAAGTAACTCTATGGGACACATAACATCCAAGACTCCACAATCATGAAACGAGTCAAGAAGTACTTATCATCTTAAGCTAGAGGAGGAATATAAGGGAAATATAAGGGTATCGGGACGTCTCATTGGCCCTTGGCCTCCCAAGTAGCACCCTCAACTAAAACCCTTACTAAAATACCACTCCTCAACATTCTCATGGAAGCACTTCCTTACTTTTCTATTTCTTAAGTTGCCGGTCTAAGATCCCAATAGGTACTTCTAAATTTGAGAGGTTCTCATTAAGCAATTCTAGCTCACAAGCAACCTTACCAACACCACGCAAGGTCTCATATGAGCCTACCAAATCGGGACTAAACTTCTCAAACTCACTACACCTCTTAAGGTGAGAATTTCAAGCCAATCCAAATCATGAACATCTAGAACACTCAACGACCTTGCTATCTAAGCACATTATCTCCCCCTTGGGAGTAAACCTACACGGACTTTTCTAATCCCCATTTGTTTCAACTTCTAAGGTCGGAGCAAGTTATCACTCAACTTTTCACATCCATCACACAAGGTGATTCTAAACCATGGAGAATTACACTTCTATCCTCTTTTAAAGGAGTCTACTCACTCAACATCTCTATGCATCACTCAAACACCACCATTCATCAATTTCTTCTACAAAACACATAACCATAAAACAATCTATCTAATTCCATCATATCAAGTCTCATCTAGTCACATAGCCATAATTGACATTACTACTAACATTTTTCTCCCTCGTTCCTTGTAGCATAAGCCCTTCAAGTGGTCATAGCCTAAAGACCATCGGATAAGGAATATGAGAGAGACCTTATAGAGTTAAACTCTATGGTACGATTTAAAGAATGAAGAAGTGAGATTTTCCTAACATCCAATAGCCTCCTATTCTTAAATGTGGCACGCTTCACACTATGAACAAGACTCTACTAGAAGTGGTTTGAGACACACTAAAACCATCCCAAAATCTTGTGCTCTGATACCATGTTTGTCACGACCCAATGCTACCCCCTAGATGTGACACGGCGTACAAGACTCTGAAAAGCCTCATAGTATATCATAACATAAGACCATTGGAAAAAGAGCGGAAATTTAAAACTTTTCTTTACAATTGAAGTCTTTTATAAAAACAAGTGGGAGCCTACAACACTATGTCTCAAACCATCTATAACACTTGAATACAATCTTAGGGACACGACCCTTACAAAGGTCTAAAACATAAAGGAAAGACTTAAAGGACATAATGGTCAAGTCCTTGAATACTATGAGGACTCACAAATCTTCAACTCCTTGCTCCTTAGAAACCTATCTTCCAAGAATAGAACTCAAGTCTCCAAACCCTACACTTTGTGAAAAATGTAGAAGAAATACAGGTTAGCACAAAAATGTACTAAGTATGATAGTCATGCATAAAAATCCTTAAAACATGCTAAAAGGGACATTTTTGTTGAAACCATGCTATATGCCAATTTTGAAACATCATCTTTGAAATAGTTGGGGGATGTAACCCTTAAGACAACTCATGTACCATTCATCATAGCATAAAGGATATCAACATAATCACAAACATGGTCTCCAACATAATGCATGCACCAATCATCATAAGACATAGTTCACATACATAATTTAATACCAAGATCATCTCATCATAATAGAACCATCACATAAGTAACCCTAGGTTATACTTGTGCAATGCATAGATATGATCCCATAATCCTATCTACACTAAGTACCACTTTTAGGCCACCATGCTCATACTTATCATGCGTTGATCTCATCCATAGTCAATAATCATAGACAAGGAAACATTCATGTTTATAGCTTATAACAAGGAAAGCCAGTCTTAGCAACAATCCATATCATACATGCATAAATTCATATATATATTCATAGCATAAGGAAACCACACCATAACCCCTTTCAAAGCCTACATGTGCAATGCATAAGTGAAGTCCCATACCCCCACTCACACTAAGTAGAACTCCTTAAAAAGTCATAAGCATAGTTCATGTTCATGTTCGTAATTCATATCAAGCATGCATTAACTCATAAATCATCATATCATAAGAGAAACATACCATGAACACTCTCAAAGCCTACTTGTGCAATGCATGAATGAAGTCACATACCCCCACTCATACTAAGTAGAACCTCTTGAGGAACCATAGTACATAACTCATGTTCTTGTTCTTATTCTTGTTCATGGAGGGAAATAGCCTTAACCGACATAGACCATGTGAGCTACATGGAATCCGGTGTCTACCCCACATCGAAAAGAGGTGTCCTACTTTTCTAAGGTAGAACTACATGTATTAGCTTTTAGGTGGATCCACTAGCTAAAGACCTATGTGGGCACATAGTTATGGGATAGGGATATTTCTACTAGAAACCCCACCTATTGCATTAACGGGAGACCTTCCATGTCATGAGATTCCCTTGGATGACCCGGCCTATTGCATTGACGGGAGGTCCTTTACCTCACTTTCCATATCCACTCGGTGCTAAGCATTATTTCCCAAAATTTACATATTTAATCTTTAGTTGTATTTACATGTTTGAAGGAGTATCTTACCCTTCATTCAACACAACTCATAACATAGCTCATTGATTCAATTAGGTGAGAATATCCTTTCAACCTTAGAATCATCAATATGTGAGTAAACCTTTCACATCATATTCATAGTGTGTTCGTGAGAATAGCCTTTCATTCAACACAATAAGATCATCATAGTCATACATAATTCATGCATCATAATGTGTAAGGGTATAGGGGAGAATGAACTTTCCAATCAATAACGCAATTACACCATAGTTGTCACGACCCAAGAATACCCTCGAGACATAGCACGACGTACTTGACCCCAAAGGGGTCTCATACAAGCCTCCAACATCATCATAACATAATACATAGAAATAATACGGAAATTTAAAACTTTTACAATAGAAGTCCAACTTCATTGTTTTCATAATGGTAAAATCATAGGAATCTAGACTTTGTTTCATACACCATCTAAAACATAGGACTACAAAGTTTGGGACTTAGCCCTTTACATCAATAAAAGTCTCAATATAAGAAGTACAATAGGAGAAATGACTAATCTGTCCTCGAACTTGAGGACTCACCACAACTTAGAGATAAGCAATCCAAGTGTTCTTCAAGAAAGAGAGTGTGTCACCTAACTGAAACCTACACTTATCAAAATGTAGAAGAAGAAGGGGTAAGCAAAAATATGTACTAAGTATGGAAACATGCATAAAATACCTGAAATATGATAAATAGGACATTTTAGTTGAAAAGTATGCCTTTGTCAAGTTTAGAAACCAACATGCATTTACAATGTACAACACAAGCCATAATCACATTTATACTCATTACATAGTAATATCAACACCTTAGCAACCCCTAAGGAACACTTGTGCAATGTATGGTTGGCATCCCATAATACCAACCCTACTAAGCACCTGGTTGATGCTACCTTGGTCATGAATATCATCTTTAGACCTCATTATAATCATTAGTCACAACTAAAGAAATAGACATGTACATTACTTGAATATAAGGAAAGTCATTCATAACAACTAGCTATTCAACACACATGCACACATTTTATCTCATCATAATATAAAGGAACCATCCCACAACATCCTACTAAGTCTACTTGTGCAATGTGGAAGTGAAGTCCCATACCCCCACTCCTACTAAGTAAACTCACCAAGAAGTCATAGTATAGTTCATGTCTCATTCATTATCTTTATTATATAGGAAAAGTATCCATAACCGACATAGACCATGTGAGCTACATGGAATCCGGTGTCATATAACCCCACACCGAAAGAAGGAGTCCTACTTGCCTAAGGTAGAACTAAATGTATAGCTATAAGGTGGATCCACTAGCTAAGTCCTATGTTGGCACATAGTTATGGGATATGGAGATTGCTTCTAGAAACCCGACCTCTTTCATTGGTGGAGGAGCTTCCATCTCATGAGTTCACTTGGATGACCCAACCTCTTGCATTGGCGGAAGGGCCTTTACCTCATTTTCCATATCCACTCGGTGCTAAGCATTATTTCCCAAATTAAACATAATTACATCTTGAATTGCATTTACATGTGTGAAGGAATATTCTACCCTTTATTCAATACAATTCATCAAAATAGCTCATAGATTCATTAAAGGTGAGAATGTACTTTTAACCTTAGAATCAACATCAGTATGTGAGTAGAACTTTCACATTACATTGATAGTGTTTTCATGAGAATAGACTTTCAATCAACACAATAACATCATCATCATCCTAGACTATTCATGCATCATCAAGTGTAAGGGTAAGGGAAGAACAACCTTTCAACAATACCATACTTTACACATTAGTCATAGGAGATTTACTTTCTAAGTGAATCAATAGGTTATACACAACTTTCATCAATATGTACAAACCCTAGTTATTTACCCTTTCAAGGTCATGAATCATGTCTCACAATTACACCTAAAGATATTACAATAGGCATGAATAAAATAAGATTCAATAACAAAATTAACATAGATACAATTCATAGTAATCATCTTGCATCAATACACCTATCACAATTGATGAAATTGGGGTCATGGGGGGTGTTCATGGTTTCATGGGGAATTTTACAATAAAAATCACCATTAAACATCAAATAATCCATAATATAATGCAATTAACATAATAAAATCATTTTTAGGAAGAACCCATGGCTAGAATGAAGACCCTAGTTTTTGAACAAGTTACCAATTTCTAAATCAAGATTTGAAGGGCATCATGGAGAAAAGTGTTCCATGATTCAAGGTTTCCATACCTTAATTGATGTTTTCCCATGAAATTGGAGTGAAAATCTTGTAGCTTGAACCCTAATCTTGACCTTCTTCTTTGTTCTTCAATGGAGTTTAGAGAGAGAATATTTTTGAAGGGGAAGTTGGTTGAGTTTTGAGTTTGTGAGTTATGAGACTTAAAAGAGTTGTTTAATAGTTAATATATACTTATATATGTCTAAATAACTAATTTAAACCGTCCCTAACATTTAATTATTAATTTAGGAATTAATGGAATGTTTGCACCTTTGGTCGACTTAAGGCAACTTCTCCATACCTTAATTGATGTTTTCCCATGAAATTAAAGTGAAAAGCTTCGAGCTTGAACCCTAATCTTGACCTTCCTCTTTGTTCTTCAATGAAGTTTAGAGAGAGAATATTTTTTAGAGGGAAGTTGGTTGAGTTTTGAGTTTGTGAGTTATGAGACTTAAAAGAGTTGTTTAATAGTTAATATATACTTATTTATGTCTAAATAACTAATTTAAATTGTCCCTAACCATTAATAATTAATTTAGGAATTAATGGAATGTTTGCACATTTGGCCGACTTAAGGCAACTTCCAAGTCCCCCATCCACGAGACCCCAACCACGGGGTGTGGTTTGAACCATGGATCGTACTGGTCACTCGTAGTTTGGGTTTGAGGCTGGTCTTTTGGCCTTGGTCCAGGACTCATCCACTAGCCCCCATCTACGGGGTGTGGTATGGTCCACGGACCGTACAGTGCAAGTGTGGATTGGGACTAAGACTAGGAGATTTTGGGGAAATTTGAGGAATCCAAGTCTTGACTCACGACTCCCATCTACGGGGTGTGAGTCAATCCACGCCTCGTGGTTCCCCCTTCGTGGATGAAGTGCACAGCTTTTGAGCAGCCCCCTTGGCCCTCATCAAGGACCCTTGGGGGATCCTTGGGGGGGGGGGGTCATGCCTTGTCATTTAGGGACTTAGACACTAGTGCTAACCTAGGGAGGTCATTTTACGACTCTTACCTTGATGTTTACCCTTTTTAGGACTTTAGACTACATGTTAGGCTCTAGGTTAGGTCAGTAGATTTCCGGGATATTACAATAGTCATAGGATCGTCACTTTCTAAGTGAATCATAAGCTCATACACAATTCTTATCAACATGTACAAACCCTCATAATTTGCCCTTCAAGGACTATGAATCAAACTCAACCCAAACATCTAGAATTACTACATTGGATAAGGGGAATATCATGATTCAATAACTCAATCAACAACTTAGTCACATCATAGTCATGTTCATGCATGGTGTGTGTGTGTGATTATCCTTTCAATGACACAACAACAACATTATCATCATAGACACTTCACTCTCAAGTGTTCATAAAACATGCACATAATATCATAATCATTCATACCCCTCATATCTTGTATTCAAAGATCATACTAAGTCATCACATCTAGCATTTACTACATAGACATAAATATTATCATAACTCAAGTAAATCATTCATTTCATGCATAAACTCATGTGTTCATATTATAGGTCATGTGGGTCAAGTCCTTCCACAATAATACCATATACAATTCAACATGCATAATAGCTTCCTTCTTTAAGCCTTAACATCCTTAGCTTATTCATATTAGATTTTACTCTTTAAGCCTTAAAAGTCATCTTCATACTACAAGCATTACACTCAATAAATACCTCACATGGTCATCATGTAAACCTAACTCTCAAGGTAAACTAACCACATGCTTCATTCTTAACATAGTATAGTCATATAGCATCAAGTAAACTCAATCTCAATAGTACTACTCAACCATGACCCATCATATAATCCCTAACCTAATTCATTCATGTCTACAAGCTTTACTTATGAGCAATTCATATTTAGGCCATCTAATCTAAGGCAATTCATGAAGAAGTTCATCAATCTTAGAAGATCACATCTAAACCCTCAATTTGCCTCTTTCAGGACATAACACTAGACTATATCAATTCCACCATAGAATCTTAGATTAATCAAGAATACATGTATAATCATACTAAAATCATGTAATTACACTATAATCATAGAATCTTCATTCTCAACATAAATCTTGAAGCACATACATAATTCTCAAGTTCATGTACAAATTCTCATAATATGCCCATCAAGAATCATGAATCACATTCAACCCAATATCTAGAATTTCTACATTAGATATGGTTAATAACACAATTCAATCAATTCATACAACACCCATTTACATGCTTCTAAAATCAATTAATTCAATTAAGATCACAATTTAGCAATAGAGGGGGTCCATGGGTTCTTGGGGGAATTTCACCAAAATTCAACCATGAATCATCAATTCAATCATAACCCAACATAATTCAACCATTGAAATCATTGATTGAATTAATTCATACAAGACCCATTTACATGCTTCTAAAATCAATTAACCCACATTAAGATCACAATTTAGCAATAGAGGGGATCCATGGGTTCTTGGGGAAATTCACCAAAATTCAACCACATCAATTCAATCATAATCCAATATAATTCAACCATTGAAATCATTGATTGAATTAATTCATACAAGACTCATTTACATGCTTCTAAAATTAATTAATCAACATTAAGATCACAATTTAGCAATAGAGGGGATCCATGGATTCTTGGGGGAATTTCACCAAAATTCAACCATAAATCATCAACTCAATCATAACCCAACATAATTCAACCATTGAAATCATTTTTAAATTGAACCCATGAATTTCGAACAAAACCCTTTCTTTTGGGGAAAATTGGAAGTTTAGAAATCAAGTTTTGAAGGGGCTCTTTGGTGGAATCTACCCAAAGATGAAAACTACCATACCTTGATTTCTCGCAGCCCAAGCTTCAATTTCACTCTTCTTCTTCTTGGGTTTTTAGAGAGAGAAATATTGTGTGGAAGATGAACTTTTAATTTTGATTTGGGTCTTTGTGAAAATAATTTTGATTGGGTGTTTAATGACTAAAAATACCTTATATATTTATTTAAGACTAATATAAAATATACCCATTTAAAATTTGGACTTAAAAATAATATTTACGAAAATGCCCCTTGCCCGAGTGGACTTGCCTTAAAAATACTAAGGCAAAGTTCAAGGGAGCTTGTATGGGCATTGATGCCTTTCACCTTCCTTGAACCCTCACTTGAAATTATACTTGGTCAAATTTTTGGTTCATTTACCTTCCTTGAACCCTCAGTTGAACTTATACTTGGTCGAATTTTTGGGTCATTTTACAACTCCAAATTATGCATAAAATTTTTAGACTCAATCGTTAGGCTCTAGTTTCACCTATTAATTTTCCGAGTGTTACACCTTGCTTGGCACATTTTGAGCGTTACCCTTTTCTTGGAAGAAACTTGAGCAATTGTGATCTCTCTTTGTCCCTTCACCCATAACTTTCATGAAGTATGGTTTGTTTGAATAGCCAACTTAGGCCAAAAGCCTAAAGTGGGGGTGTGGTGAAAAGAGAGGGAAGTCAAGAAGTGTGAGAAATCCCCCATTGTGTGATTAGTTTGAAAAAGATGGAACCCTTCCATGTAAAAAAAAGGAGAGAAAAGAGAAAAGGAAATGAAAAAAAAAATACCAAAAAAGTTGTGAAATAAAGTATTGGAAATTGCAAACAAAATGGGGTATCCGGTAGCTCATATGAAATTGAATAATGGGGTGGATTGTGAGCATGTTTGAAATGTTAAAGAAAAGGAGAAAAGTGATATTCAGATCATACTTCATGAAGGTAAAAGGCACTAAGCCTAAATGATCATACCTTTGCACTCAGCCCCGTTACAGGCCTTGAAAAGACCTTTGTGATCTTGAGTGAGCTGAAGCCAATGTTGATTGGAAAATAAGGGCAAACCTATGGGTGAACTCATGCATGTGTTCAACTTTGTGAGTGTGAGCATTGTATGTGATTCCGAAACTTTAAATTGTTTAGACACTTTGTGTGAATATGGAATCATCTTTGTGTGATGGCATTTGAGTACCTTTGTTGAGCTTGAACTTGCATTTGAAGCAAGTATTGTGAACTTGAGCATCTTTGATAATAGTGAGTCACAACTTGAATCTTTTAGTACACAATTGATCATTGTTTAAGTAGTTTGAACCTTGTTGTGTGCATTTATGTTGAGTCTTATGCAGCACTATCTGTAGACATCCTTATTGAACTGCTGATCTTGAGTTTTACTTGAGGACAAGAAAAAGTTTAAGTTGGGATGTTGATGCGTCCTAGATTTGGACTCATTTAGGGCTTAGTTTTGGTAGTTTTAGTGTCCTCAAATGCCTAATTTGTTCTATAAACTGATGTTAATGCCTTGATTTTCAGGTATGTGGACTAAGAAGCAAAGTAAGGACACTAACAGGCAAAAAGGAATAAAACAAGTTGAAGAAGTAGAAAAAGGTGAGCCTGGTGATCGCCAAGACCACTCGGCAAATCGCCAAGTGGCTCTTCAGTCCACCTAAAGTTCCAATGTGCCAGCCCTAAGGGAAGAAACCAAGTCAGTGACAAAGCAGTTGGTGAATCACTGATCAGTTCCGCCATGATAAAACTGATCGCCCAAAGTTACACGATTTGAGGATTTTGAGAGCCAACACATAAAGGCGATAGAAAAGAGCAAAGGGGGTTTCTCTGAACCACTCAGTGAACCCAACTTACCTCACCTATTTGGTGACTATAAATAGGATTTTGAACAGTAAATTGGGGGCTTGTTACCATTTAGAATAGTTTTCTTTGGAAGTTTGATAGTTCTCCAGTAGAGTTGAAGGCTTTTTGAGACTCGATTCGGTGATTTTGCAAGTGGGTTATTGATTTTCTTCAATTTGGACCATTGTAAAAGCTTGAATACTCTTACCCAGATCATGGCTAATGCATTTGGTAATTGTTTTATGTTTTTATGATGTGTGGCTAAAACCCCAACTTTTGGGGTGTGATTATGTGATTATGGGTTGGATTAGCTTATGGGTATTGCTTATTACTAATTTAAATGCTATATTGAAGTGGGTTTAATCATTAGTTGTGTATTTATTTATGAATTGTAGTTGCAAATGCAGTTCTAATTTTGTGTTCTTAGCTTGCTGGAGAGCGAGGTTTTAGAACCAAAGCTTTTGATTAATGGTTTTTGGGTATTTTTTTTATTTGGGTTCAGTTTGAGAGAGTGAATGCTAAACCCAATCTATCCATCTTGCTCGAGAGAGAAGATGTATTAAGGTTGTGGGTTGTTCTTATTTGTTAAGTTTGTTGATGTTCAAGAGAAATCACTTGAATCGAAGTAGTTATTTGAGAGAAAGCTATTTCACTGATAGTACAACCTACCCTCTAATATTTAGCTATTTGTTAGTAGTTGCAATTACCCATATAGCGAAATTTGCCTATAATCGATCACATCCCGAGAATTCCTCTTTATATTGTTATTTCAAGTTTGTGTGACTGTGTTGTAGTTGATAATTGCAAACCAAAACCCCCAATCTGACATTTATCGTCACCCTATTTTGACTTGTTTATATGTCTTTTTCGATAATTTCTATTCCTATAGCTGATTACACCACATTTGTACTTCTTGATCGAATTTGAACACGTACCACTCCCTGTGGGTTTGACCCCAACTCTTCGTTGGGTTTTATACTGCTTAACTATCGTCTGCACCTAGAATTGGATGACGTGTGCTTAAAACGTTAATCAGCCTCAAACGGTGCCATGTCAATGCTGGAGTGGAAACTGTTCTTATAGGAGAACTGGCACAACGGTAGGAACTTATCCCAATGTCCCCCAAAGCCAATCACACATGCCCTCAACATGTCCTCTAACACTTGAATAGTCATCTCTGACTGCCCGTCCGTTTGCGGACGAAAGGTTGTGCTAAAGGTGAGTTGAGTGCCTAATTCATCATGTCATTTTCTCCAAAACTTGGATTAAACTACGTACCACGGTCTGAGATGATAGAAAGGGGCACCCCGTGCAACCTCACTATCTCTTTCACATAAACCTTAACCAACTGTTGAGCATTATAGTCTATTCTGAATGGAATAAAATGGGCTGACTTAGTCATCTGTCAACCACTATCCAAATAGAATCAAACTTTCCCAATGTCTTGGGGAGCCTAACAACAAAATCCATAGCTATCATTTCCCACTTTCATTCCGAAATTGGAATTCTCTAAAGCAAACTGCAGGTCTTTGATGCTCATACTTTACCTGTTGACAATTTTGGCACTTAGCCACATACTCAACTATGTCTTTCTTCATGCCAGGCCACCAATAAAGTCGTTTCAAGTCTCTGTACATCTTGGTCCAGGATGAATGGAATTTTGTGAACCATGAGATTCTGTGAACCATGTCTGAATCAAGTCATCTAATCGAGGAACACAAATCCTTCCTTTAAAATTGAGCACACCCCCTGCATCAAGAGTTGTATCTTGTGCCTTTCCAGACAATGTCTTCTTTCTCAGCTCATTCAAATTGTCATCCTTAAACTAGTTGGCCTTGATCTCCTCAATGAATATGACCCTCACCTCAATGCTAGCTAACACCCCCCCCCCCCCCTTTTCTGAGATGCCCAACTGCATGAAGTTAGACTTCAACGTTCGAATCTCCTTGGCCAAAGGTCGCTTAAACACACCCAAACAAGCTAGACTACCCATACATACCGCCTTTCTGCTTAATGTGTCTGCCACCACATTAGCCTTACCTGGATGATACTGGATGGTCACATCATAATCCTTGAGTAACTCCATCCACCTTCCTTGTCTCAAATTTAGGTCCTTTTGAGTGAATAGATGTTGTAGGCTACGATGGTTAGTAAATACTCACACTTGACACCATAAAGGTAATGCCGCTAGATCTTAAGGGAAAACACTACCGCTGCCAACTCCAAATCATGTGTTGGGTAGTTCGTCTCATGCACCTTCAACTGCCACGATGCATAAGCTATGACATTTTTATCCTGCATCAACACAACACCCACACCCGAATGTGAAGCATCACAATAAATAATGAAATCTTTACCTTCCACCGGTAGTGCTAGAATAGGTGTTGTGGTCAGAAGAGTCTTAAGCTTTTGAAAGCTCTCTTCACACTTGTCAGTCCACTCGAAAGGTACCTCCTTTTTGGTCAACCTTGTCAAATGTGTGGTAATAGAAAAAAAATTCTTCACGAACCTACGATAATAGCTAGCGAACCCGACAAAACTCCTAACTTCAGTCACAGAGCTAGGCCGAACCCAATTCTTAACCGCTTCAATCTTTTGGGGATCTACCATTATCCCTTCCCTTGAAACTACATGCCCCAAAAAGGCAACTGAAGTCAACCAGAACTCACACTTAGAGAATTTAGCATACAACTTTTGTCTTACAAGAACACCCAAAACAATACGAAGATGGTCGACATGCTCTTTCTTACTTTTTGAATAAACCAAAATGTCATCAATGAAAACAATAACAAACGAATCCAAGAATGGTTTGAACACACCATTCATCATACTTAGAGAATTTAGTATAAAAATTTTGTCTCCCAAGAACACCTAGAACAATACAAAGATAGTTGACATGCTCTTCCTTACTCTTTGAATAAACTAAAATGTCATCAATGAAAAAATAACAAACGAATCCAGGAATGGTTTGAATACACCATTCATCAAACTTATGAAAGTTGTAGGAGTATTTGTCAACCCAAACAACATCACTAGAAACTCATAGTGCCCATAGCGGGTCCTAAACACCGTCTTTGGTACATGTCTAATCTTTAACTAATGGTAACCAGACCTTAGATCAATCTTAGAGAAAACTGATGCACCTTGCAACTAGTCAAAATGATCATCTATCTGAGGCACTGGATATTTATTTCGAATGGTGACCCTATTCAACTGTCGGTAGTCTATGCACATCATCATACTACCATCTTTTTTCTTAACAAACAAGACAAGGGCACCCCACGGGGAAGCACTAGTACGGATGAAACTTTTATCAAGAAGTTCCTAAATTTGAGCCTTAAGCTCTCTTAACTCTGTCGGAGTCATGCGATAATGAGGAATGTAGATGGGGTGGGTACTAGGTTCTAAATCAATGTAGAAATCTATATCTCTATCCGGAGGCATATTAGGCAAATTGGTAGGAACCACTTCTCTAAATTTCGATTCCACAGGAATAGACTCAATAGAGGGAGGCTCTACCTCAACATCCAGAATATGAGATAAATATGCTAAACACCCCTGCCCCATCAGTTTCCTAGCCCGAATGGAAGATATGACTTTAGCTGGCTTAGGCTTGTACAACCCATCCCACTCTAACTTTTTCCTATCCGGAATCTCTAGAGTCACAGACTTAGTGTTACAATTTAATACAACATAATAGGGGGACAACCAAGTCATTCCTAAGATTATATCAAAGTCAGTCATATCCAAAATAACAAAATCAGACCAAGTTTGGAAACCCATAAACATAACAGAGCAAGCACGATAAGCATGGCTGACTATGATAGACTCTCCAACTGGGGTAGAAACATGGATGGGGGCATCAAGTACACCATAAACCGCATCAAATCCCAAGGAAAACTTAACTGACACGTATGTAAAAATAGAACTCGGATCAAACAACACATTAGCCATCTGGTCACAGACAAGAATAGTACATGTGATCACCACATCAGATGTCTTTGCCTTGGTCTTGCCCGGAAAGGCATAAAACTGATCCCTATCATCTTGATGGGAGACCTTCTTGCCTGGTTACGCTGCTCCCCTGCCTACATTACCATTACCCCGACCTCCACGACCTCGTTGATTTCCTCCCCGCCAACCTTATGAACGTCCTCTACCATTATTACTGTTGCCCGCAGGTACTACTGCTCTAGTCTGCTGTTGTGCGGGGTCTAACATGCGCGGTTAGGGATAATCTCTCCTTATGTGTCCAGGTTCCCCCATAATTATAACATGTACGATCAAAAAACGGTCTGCCGCTAGCCAAAGATGTGGCTCACTGGCTATCCTGAATAAAATTCTGTTGTGGAGTTCCCGAGTAACTACCTGTAGAAGTGGGTATGGCGGACTAAATCGGCCGAGCTGGAAGCGTCGACCTACCTGAACCTCTGGAGTAAGAACCCTGAAAGTTACTTGTGCTCTTGGCTTTCTTAGCCAAAGCCTTAGCCTACCAATCACGTCTAAGTCCCTCTACTTTCTTCACAAAGTCGGTCACCTCATTAAAGCCTTTTCCTCCAGAAGTCATGTGAATAGACAATACATGATGTTCGGCGTTCAATCATTTCACAAATAGACAAATCTTCTCCTCGTCTGTAGTTACCAATTATGTAGAATATCTAGACAATGCATGGAACTTAGCCTTATAAGTAGCTATAGACATACCACCCTGCTCCAAAGTCGTGAACTCATCCTTTTTACGATTCGTCAAAGTACGGGGTACATATTTTTCCAGAAACAGAGCATGAAACTATGTCCAAGTTAGTGGGGGTAAAACTGACGATATGCATTCCACATAGGCCCTCCACCACTTCTTAGCCTCACCCTGAAGCTGGAAGGTCACGAACTCTACCCCATGCTGGTGTACAATACCTAACTTGTGCAGCCTCTCATAACAATCCAAAATAAACTCATAGGCCTCACTCTCAGAACCCTGGAACACTGGCGACTTTAGCTTCAGAAACTTAGTCAACAATTCATGCTCATTACCAGTCATCGCAGGACCTAATAGGGGACGAAAAAGGCATTAGTGCCTACTATTCCACCCACCTTGGGAACCATAACATCAATAGGGGTTGGTGGGAGTTTGAGTTGCTTGAACTGTGGGAAGAACTCCAGGACCAACCAATCATTTCAAAAGAGTCATAATTGTTAAGCTAACACTGGGTCTAAGGGAGGAATACTTGTAGTCTCAGCCTGTACCTCATCTTCATTCTCAACCTCCACATTCTCATCTACCTCTTCGGGATGCGCAGAAGGAACCTCATTTCTGGGAGCATTCTCAATCGGAGTTCCACCCCTAAAGGGTGCTACCCTTTCTCGGCCTCTACCCCTTGCTCTTCATCTACCCTACCTCGACCACATCCTCTTGCTGCGGATTCCTCAGCGAGCTCATTGACAGGAGCTATAGGCATGATGTCGTTGAAACGAGTGTTAACCATCTGCGGACAGAAGAAGGAAGAAGATTAGATACTAATTTGGATCACCGGATATCAATTGGAATCAAGTCATAGCACGAAAAGAGTAGAAACAAAGAGATTTCCTAAAGTCATGAAGCCTCTCGAAGAAAAGTACAGACGTCTCCATACCGTTCCGCAAAACTTACTAGACTCATTTTGATAAAACGAGATCAACGAACCTAGGGCTCTAATACCAATTTTGTCATGACCCAAACCATCATGATTGGCACCCACACTAACCCTCCAGTGGGAGAACCATTACTACAACCCCTCTAGCCAAGTTAACGAACAAAATAAACATTTAAAGATATGAAATCAGGTTTAAATGTAGAGATTATCTAGAGTTCCCATAAACTCCAAATGTTTAAATAATTAACTAACCAAACTAACGCGGAAGTTTAACCCCTATAACCTGAAAGTCATTTTACCAAAACATCTAAAGTGCAACAAGTCTAAGAGAAAGGGGTACAACCCCAAGAAACATAAGAAATATCTAAATTGTCTAAGTCCAAGGGAAATGGATTAAACTGTCACAACCCGAGAGCACCCCCTAGTCGTAACACGGCGTACTCGACCTCGAAGAGGTCTTATACAAGTCTCATAGCATTCATTCATCGCATAGGTAATAAAAATAGTAAGACAACAAGAAGAATGGGTTAGCACAATTAAGTAATAAGTATGATAGCCATGCAAAAACATGATAAAAAGGACATTTGTTTGAAGAACATGCTTTTATGCTATTTTGGCAAAACTTCATGAAATACAAGTATAAGAGTTATAATAGTCAATCATAATCAATATACAAGCCCTTTATCACAATAGAGACATATTCAACTTATAAACCCATTACCTTTACCTTTAACCATCCACCTCAAGTAACCCTTAGGCAACACTTTGTGCAATGTATGGATAGCATCCCATACCACTATCCACACCAAAGCATCACTCTAAAGTCACCAAAGGTGAACTCACATGCAACCCTTCCAACTTCAACAATAATCATTCATAAGAGATATAACATTACATAAGACATGATCATCACATAAGGACCATCACCTAAGATAACTCTAAGTCACACTTGTGCAATGTGCAAGTAGCATCCATACTACTACTCACACTAAGTGCTCCTTGGAGTCACCATAGACTAGGCACATTCATACCCAACAAGTCATAACAAGGAAGTACTCATATATAGAATCCAAGTATAGCATGCATTCTTTCATTACACATGTAAGCATTTAAGTCATCATTCATTAACTTCATTAAGACACCTTCATTCATTAAGACACAAGATCAACATTCTTCATTAACATGATCATAAGAGTCCATTCATTACATTAACATTATAAGGAACACACCATGACTCCTCTCAAATGCCTACTTGTGCAACGCATAGATGGCGTCCCATTCCACCACCCATGCTAAGTAGTACATCCTTAAGAAACCATAATTCATTAACATTATAATAGGGGTAAGCCTTAACCGACATAGACCATGAGAGCTTGACATGGAATTCCGGTGTCACCCTCACCGAATAAGGGATTCCTACTTGCCTAAGGAAGGACCATTGTTCTTTAGCCTTAAGTGGATCTCCACTTGCTAGTCCTATGTGGGCACATAGTTTATGGGATAGGGAGATTGCTACTAGATACCCCGCCTCTACTCACGGATGAGCATCCATGTCAAGAGATTGCTACTAAGTACCTCTCCTCAACTCATGGATGAGCACTCATCTCAATCCATATTCACTCGGTGCTTGGCATTATTCCCCACGGAGTATATTACATTCATTACATTAGTTCATTTTGGGATAAGGGATTGCTACTAGATACCCCGCCTCAACTCCCAGATGAGCATCCATCCCAAAACCCAACATTCACTAAGATGGGATATAGGGATTATTACTAGATACTCCACCTTAACTCCCGGATGAGTATCCATCCCATCCCACATTCATTCATTGGAAAGCTCATAGATTCAAAGATGAGAATAGCCTTTCACCTAGGAACCCCATTTCATTCATTAGAGTACAATCGAGGATAACCTTTCAATAGACTCATCATTCATTAACATTAACATTAACCTTCATTCATTCACTCATTCATTCATGTGTGTGTATGTGAGAATAGCCTTTCACATAATCACCATCATTCACAAGTGTTAACAGAGAGATAACATTCAATCCTAACACAGGTAACTTCTAAACAAGATCATATCTCATTCAATTAGATCACACACATGCTTTACATCACATTCATATACACAACATCATGACAATACTTCAATTCATCAAATTATGCCTTCAAGGCCATGATCACAATGCACATAGTAAGTAAACACCTCCACCTTTCAAGTGGATCAACAATCTAAGCACAATTCTATATTCAACATGAAATTAGGTCAACTTGCCCTTTCAAGGCTATGATCAGAAATCCTCAATTCACCAATAATTCACCATAATTAGACCTAGATAATGATACAAATCAATAATCTAAACCAATCTAAGCATGAATCCATCATCATTCATTCATAATCACATAACCTACTACATAAGGTCAAATTTAGGAATTTAGAGAAATCATGGGTTCGTAGAATTTTTCATCTTAAAATAATCAATTAAACATCAATATAATCATAACTTATCAACTGAAAACGTTTGATGCAAGAACCCATGAGTTTGAGTGAAAACATAACTTTTTGTGATTTGAAATCTTCTTTGAATTAACTCCTTGAATGGAAGATTAGACAGGATCAAGACCACCATACCTATTAGATGAGAATCCACGAAATCCCCTTGAAAAAGCTTTGAAAATCTTGATGAAATTGACCTTGGAAACTTGAAGTCTTCAATGGTGTTCTTCCTTCTAGTGAGAGAAATATTTGAGAGGAAGAGGGAAATTCTATTTTTTTTTTATTTGGGGTCTTGACTTGTGGTGAGTTTATGACTTAGTTTAGGGACTTATTAAACCTATATAAGTCATTTAATTAACTCCTAACCTACCTCCATTAACCCTCATTTAATAACTAATTAAATAACTAACCCTCAACTAACAAAACTGCCAACAAAACAGTTCCCATCTACGGCTAGCCTTCCACGGACCGTAGATCAATCTACTGGCCATGGTTGGCTTCCGTGGTTTGGAACTGTGGCTCTAAATGCTGCAGGCCCCTAAAAACTCTAAGTATGGAACCATGAGGTCAATCCACAGACCGTGGATTGGTCTAAGGGGCGTGGTTTGGGTTCGTAGATCACCACCAAGGAGATCAAACCATGCTGTCTAGGCAGCTTTGGGGGACTGTTTTGGGGTCCTCCTCAAGGACCCCTCGAGTGGTATTTGGGGAGTCATACCCGGACGTTTAACCCCTAAACATTCTGTTCTAAGATGTTTAACCCCTAAACCTGTTGACCCCTCAAACAACATACTAAACTTCAATGACAAGGTCCAGAACACACTAGTCCAAATGACTAGTTTCCGGACGTCATTGTCTTTTCTTGACGTTTGACCTCAAATCTCCTCAAACTAACTTCAAAAGCCATTTTTTCATCATTTAAACAAGTTTCCAACAATAAACTAACATGTGAGGCTCTAGTTCTTCCTATTTCATTTTTAGGGTCGTTACATAAACAATAGGAAGGACTCCATGGTAGCCGGAAAGAACTAACTCACCCTCTAAATCTGGTCTCGATCACCGATCTCCTAGCTGAGGTCTATCAATAGCTGCCTGAAGATGCCTTGTACTCAACAAAGAACAAGCAAGTGCAGTATCAGTACGCAACCATAGTGTATTGGTAGGATCACACGGCTATTCCAGTAAGCGAAACATATATAAGCAGTCACAACATAGTAAACACGACATGTACAAAATATATTTACACATTGGTTATCATTTCAGGAACAATGTACAATTCCACATTCTCAATAACAAGCATATATGACAATTCAATAGTCCTCTTATGGAACCCATACCCAAACTGTTAGTGTGTCGAAATGTAACACCCGATCCCAATTAGTGTGTCGGAATGTGATACCCGCTCCAATAAATGTGTCGGAACGTGACACTCGATCCCAGTTAGTGTGTCGAAATGTGACACACGCTTCATTCAACATAACCACAATCACATTCACACTCATAATGTACATACTCGCAATCATATAATTAAGTGTTGAATCATGGCAGACATTTGTTCATTCATACACAATTTATTTGGTTTGACCAATAGAGTTTCATTCGCATACATATATGCATTGCAATGAAGCAATTACTAATATACATCACACAAACATAAAATCAAACCATCACCTACCTCGAAACCAAGCTTGAATCCCCATAAGGCACTTCAATCTTCCATTTCCAAATTCTTTCCGCTTGTTCGTGGTCTAAAAACAATTAATATAGCGCAAGGATCAATAATTTAAGGTCTAATTACCCGGATTATAACAACTCAATAACCCAAGATCAATCCCATGATCCTAATGTGCATCTAGGGTTTTTCCACCATCAATTTCAGGCCAAAACCCTCCCACAATAATAATTAACGAAGAATCTAAGTTCTACGGATCAAAAAATGAATTAGGAGAGTAAATTCCTTACCTTTAGCACCAAAAGTCATGGAAAACTATCAAGAACTCGTCCTAGGTCGTCTCCTAACTCTTAAGAACAAAGTTTGCAGAAATAACAAAATTGGGGTTTTTCCCCAACTTAATTCGCGACTGAGCCGCTATGGCGTACCCCATCCCACCACAGCAGCCCCGCCCTGGCTGAAATAATCCCACCATAGCGGCTTACACGAAGACAGAACCTCGTAGTTTGAGTTCCAAGCCCCTATTTCACAACACACCTTTGACCCATGACGTTAAAAAACTATCCTTTCACGCTAAGATCAGTTTCGGGAGTTTCACTCGCCTGAATTCAATTCCGTCAAGTTGTACGAGTTCCTTAACGTGTTAGCTATCTACTCACATGATAAAATTCATAAATATATCCCCCCATTCATTACCACCAGATTTCCCTAGACCTCACCTGACTCAGATTTTGTCCAAATCTGGACTAGGCAACAATTTTTCAAGTTACTACTCAAAAGTTTTCTGGCCCAAATTCTTTCTCCATCGGCTTTTCTATAATGACGGGAACATCTCGTTACATAGGGGTTGGTGGGGGACAAGAGTGGGTTGTGGGGACAAGGTCAGGGATGGCTCAACATAAACAGAGGCCTAAAGAGAAATTTTAGTTAGAGGCCTAAAATTCTAAATAAATTTCATGTGAATTTAAAATTTATTGTTCTTACACTTTTAAGATGCAAATTATTACTTAATATTTTTTTATAAATAATTTCTTCGAAAAAAATTCTTCCAATTATATTTACAGTAAGATTTTTTTTTATCAATTTTACGGTGAAAAGCATCTTTTTACTAAGACAATCATTATATGAATTGTTAACATAATTTTATAAGTAATAGGTTTGATAAATTATAATGAGTTAACGAAAATAAAATAATACATAACTTAAAATATATATATATATATATATATATTTATTAATTATAAATAAATAATTTTTTCTATAAAAAAAAAATTTAACATGTAATTTATTTTTGGTAAAAAATTGAGGCCCCCCAAAATTGGGGGCCTAAGGCATATGCCTTATTTTTGGGGAAAATTTCACAAATAATCCACTATAATAAAATTAATTATGTTTTGTAGCTATATTTTGCATATTTACGGGCTGTAGCTACAATTTAAGCTGTCTTGTTTTTATAATTCGCGGATTTGTATAATTCGCACGTTTGTATAATGCGCAGGTACATTTGCATAATTTATTTATTTTTGTGTAAACTTGAAATAACGAATTTATACAATTACAAACATCAGAAGTGTAAGCAGTTATACAAATTATATTATACAATTCTAAATTATACAAAAGTTATACAAATTATATTATACAATTTCAAATTATACAAACGTGTGAATTATACAAAACTAAAAAGTTGAGTCGCGTAATTATAACTAAAATTAGGCTGCAAATTATAATTAAGGCAAACTATAACTATGTTAACTAATTAACTAGTATATATTTACTTATACGCATAATTTTCCCTATTTTTTATTACATAGAGCCGGCTTGGTCAAGGGTTGGGTTAGGGTGAGCTCACTGTTATTTATTGGCGGACGATCAACATGAAAAAATTGATTATAAAATTTGTGTCCCATACTGTAATCAGAAAATTAAAGTATTTTACTTTTTATTTAAAATGAATTTGTTTGAAACTAAAAATAATATTTCCCAAACCTTTGACTAACATATACTTAAGAAGCCAGCTTAGGGTCAAGAATCTAATCTCTTGTTTGACAGAAAAAAAGGAGAAAAATAATATATATATATATATATATATAATGTTGAAAATTTTTCGATTAGTTAATTTGTTTATTTCTATATATGTGTTGCCTTTCATGAAAAATCGTGAGTCGACCACTGATAAGACGGGCATAATATTTTTTTCCCGCCGTGCTACGCACGCCCTATGACGATTTCTATTTTTACACTTAATTATATGCCAAAAATTAAATATCTCTATCTATTTATAAGGGTGTGTCAATGCTAAAATTATTGAAAGGGAAAAAGCGATGACATTAACAGTGTACCTAATCCTTTTGGTATCTTTCGCATTCTTTTTCAATCATCTCCTTAAAAAAAGAAGAAAGTCGTCATCAAAACTACCTCCCGGTAGCTATGGATGGCCATTAATCGGAGAAACTCCAGAGTTTCTCCGATTAAACCGCGAGAGAAAGTCGGAGAAATTTGTTCAGGACAGAATGGATAAGTATCAATCTGAAGTTTTCAAGACATCAATAATGGGTGCAAAAATAGTAGTATTATGTGGCCCTGCTGCAAATAAGTTCTTGTTTGGAAACTATAATAAATTGGTCACAGCTTGGTGGCCAAGTTCTGTGAAACAGCTGCTTGGGAAGAGTTTGAGTAATAGTCATGGGGATGAAGCTAAACATTTGAGGAAGATGTTGTATTATTTTGTTAGTCCAGATGCTTTCTCAAAGCTCTATATTAAGACCATGGAGTTGACTACTCACCACCATATTCACAATTACTGGCGAGGTATGTATTTTCCAATGGAAAATTAATTCCGTCTTTAATATCCTTAATGAAATTTGATTATATTCTAATTTCATTCAAAGGAAAAAAGCTTTTTTATCAATTTTGAAATTTCTATTTTATTATATGAAAGCAACTTAATTTTAAAATTTCTATTCTATTCTCAGAAATAATCTACGGCCACATAAATATTTAAAAATTATTTTAATTAGGAAAAAGATCTGAAAAATAATCGAAATTGTTTAACGATATCAAACTTATGGAGGACCTTTTATCTCTCCACTATTTAATAGTGTATTTTAAATGTATATATGTACCAACGTGAATATCATAAATATTGCATTATTATAAATAGTAATGTGTCCATGGACATATATATGCATTTAAAATACAATATTAAATAGTGCAAAATTCTTCATAAAATTTGATATCGTAACAACAATTTCTGCCAAAATTTAAATATTTTTTAGACCATTTTCTCTTTTAATTACAAAGTTTAAAATTTTATTTTTCTTAAATATTTGCCGACATCACATGAAGAGAATAGTAGTTTTCTGTCACATTGTGACACCGTTATAAATTGTCGTTCGTGCCGCCGTCTACTCGTAGAGCCTGTCGGCAAGGCCCCGTAAATCTTTCCCGAATCTTAGTTTTGACAAAGTCAAAGTCAAATTAAAGTTGCACACTAAGAGCCTGTTTGAATTGGCTTAAAAAAGTAATTTTTAAATTGAGAATAAAAAGTCAAATTAAAATGACTTTTAAGTCAAAAGATCAAAAGTAGAGATAAATCTATTTTTGGTTTCTAACTTATTTTAAGTTATTTTTTACCTTGCCAAACACTTTCGTAACTTATTTTAAGTCATTTTTGATTTATTTTAATTTATTTTTTATATTTGTCAAACACTTTCAAAAGTCAAAAAATAACTTAAAAGTAGGTTTGACCGACTTTTAAGCCAATTCAAACGAGCTCTAAATGCTTTTAGTGACCTATCAAATTTATTTTATTCATTTAAAATATTTTTTCTTCATTAATCATTCGAAATGTTTTTAATAGCTTTTATTACAATATATGATTTTTATTGTCTTTTAAACCGTGCTATTAGTAAAGTCATCTTCAATTCATAACATCAAATTTTACATTAAAATTGTGTCAACATCATTTGAATGAAAACCAACTTCAAATAGATAGTTTTCATCTAGGTATTTCTACCATTGAAGTTGGACCATCCCATAAATTTTGAATTGGTGCAATAAATTCACGCTCATCCTCGACCATCATGAAGTGCAATATAATATATGAAGTTAATATATTATGTAACACTTTTTTATACACCAAAATTAACTTATATTTTGTAAAATATATATATATATATATATATATATATATATAAACAAAAATTAATTTTTTGTAATAAAAATTATGCACCAAATTAAAAATTAAAAATTAAAAATTAAAAATAAATATTATGAAAATATTACATAGGAAATAATTAGATATATTGGGTGATATGTATTTTTTATATTATTGAATGAATAGGTCAAATGTGCACACTTGGGGCTTGGGACAAATTTAAATAGGCCAAAATTAATAAGTGTTTTTAGTGACCAATCAAACTTTTACCCTTTATTTTATTACTAGATATGAAAGGGCCCGTTAACGGGCCCAATATTACAATCTTAAATATATTATTTCGCGACCAAATATTAAAATGCATCTGTGTCGCGGACTTGCTCCCAAACAGTGTTTTCTTGACCATTTCTCATGATTAACTATCTAAAACTCATTTAATCATTACGATATCTTTCCTACCACAAATAATAACCTTGAATTCATAATTCAAATTCAAGGTAGAGCTAAGAGTTAAGTCTTGAGAGTTTTTTCGAGTCTTTTGAGAAAGTCCCTTTGAGTCTTTTGAGGAGTCTTCTATAATTTCTAATAACTTGTTTCAAGAATCGAGTAAGTGAGTATGAGAATGATGAAAATGTATTCACGAGTCTACACTATCATCGAGATCCTTCATAACATGAATCATAACTCTTGAATTCATAATTCAAGAAAGAGCTAAGAATAGAGTTCAAGAAAGTCTTTGAGTTCAATTGTGAATCCTTTGAAATCAACTATTGATTTGAGCTAAGTTTTGAGGAAGTAAGTATGAGAATGAGAAGAATCATATACATGAATTCCATATTGTTATTTAGACCCTCGGGTCGAGTCGTTTATGACCATAAATTCCGCATGAACTTCATAAGTTAAGTATCTTTGAGAAGAGTAGTATCTTTGAGTTCTAAGTCTTGAGTATTGAGTTCCTAATCATTTAGGGATTATATTCCTAATCATGGGGCTACTACATGTTACCCATGAAGGTCCTTGAGTTGAGCAGTTCATGCCCCTAATTCCGCATGAACCCTATGAGTTGAACATTCTTGAGATGAGAGGTATCATTAAGTCTTTGAATTGAGTAATTCACGTCCATAATTCGGCATGAACCCTATTTTAAGAAGTCTTTTGCAAACTTTTTTAAAATTTGTTTTAAGACTTGAGCATATGAGTTGAGGAAGAGTATAACTGAGTTCATTTTCTTTAAAATGATATATTGGAACTAAGTATTCCCAAGAGTATATGTTTTTACATTTAAGATGAGAGGAAACTAAGATTTTCAAAAGAGTTTTGAGCAGTTTGAGTACCATCTATTTTAAGAGAAAGATTTTTGAGTAATAATTTCAAAACACAGAAAGAGTTATGTTTTTAGAGGAAAAAAAAAACAGAAATTCAACTTAAGTATAGAGAAGATTTCTGTTTTTTTTTGGGGAAATTATACTATTTGCTTGCTTATTAGTTGTAAATAATATATTCAATAATTAATAATTTATGTATTGTTGTAATCTTTACATAACTAAGTAATACCTACATAACTAATACTTGCATAACTAATATCAACATAACTAAACCACATAACTAAACCATGCATGAATAATATATGCATAACTCTAACAAATAACCAAACGGCCCCTAACTATATTATCCTTTTAAAATTTTTATCACAAATTATTTATTCTCATAAAAATGACCCCATTTTAAAAAAAAAAAAAACACATTCAAATAATCAAATATTATTTGCAAAATCAATAGCTTAACACAAGTTCAACTTCAAAAAATTTAAATAAAGTGATTTTTTTTTTTTTGTAATAGTAGGTGGTAGTTCTTATATGAGATCTAATCTATGACATTATACAACTATCTATTTTGAGATATTATTTTATTTAGTGCAATTTGGTTGTATGTCTCAGGTAAATTAGTCAAGTAATTTTTTGAAACTGAGGAATATAAACCATATTTAGAGAAACATAATATATAAATATATCTTTTAACTTGACTTTGTCTGACATCTAAGGTGTGCATAAGTAAGCACTTAAAATTTCATAAAGTTGAAGAAGTAGACACACGCGTCCTATGAGGAATAACACACGTAGGAGCCACATAAAATGTTGCATAGGACGTGAATTATATTGTGATGTAGGACGTCAAGTAGAACACAAGTGTCAACTTATTCAATTTTATACAAGATTATGTGTCTACTTATGAACATCTAAAATTGAAGGACATAGATGTTAGATGAAACCAAATTAAATGACATATTTATGTATTATGCCTTTAGAAAAAATATATTTAAATTATAAATATTTTTTGCATAAAATTTAACCAAACTCGACTTCTACTATAAATTTTTAAATAAAATAAACAGTATTTTTTCATGACCAAACCACACTAAAGAAAGGAAATGATTAAAAGCCCTCAAATTTGATTTTTTGGTATGAAAAAATCTCATTAAAAATTATACATTCAAAAATAAAAAATATTTTTTAAAAAAATGTATCAGCTTGAATGTACAGGTTTTTGAAGTAAATCAATAAATGGGGTCCATGTAACTTTGCATTGATTACTCTGATTTCTTTTACTCCTCCCAATGTATTGGTACACGTGTGGCCATTAGAATCCACAACTATTGACTTAGTAGTGGATATATTGGGAATTACATAAATTTTGGTTGGTTTTTCTGGAAATTTTAATACTTTATGCACAACGTACAATTAAACTAAGCTTGAAATTTTTTTTGGTTGACAAAAATGCCCTTGGTCGTCCTTTCTTCACCTTTCTATATAATAGAAAATTGAATATAAATAATAACTCTACTATGTATCCTCCTTTTCTTTAGGTTTATTCTCTAGATTAGGGAAAATAATACAACATGTCTAAACATTATGGGTGTGTTTGGCACCAAGAAAGAAAAATGTTTTTCATGGAAAATGTTTTCTTAGAAAATATGTGGATTTCTAATTTAATTTCTCATTTTTGTTGGTAAGTAGAAAATATTTTTTGAAAAATATTTTTTAATGTTTGGTTGGTGAATGAAAAATATTTTTTTATTTTGGTTTCAGATTCGAAAATGTTCTTTAGGAAAAAAAACTTCTGACCCGAAAATCAACCCCGATAATTATTTTAGGACCCAACCCTGACACCCTAACTAGGACACGACCCCGACGACCGTTCCAAAACCTAACCTAGGACTTGATCCAAACTTTCAACCCTGAAATATTTTTCAAAAACATATATTTTTTTAAAAAAATTACGGGATGTTTGAAGGAGGGAGGGGGGGGGGGGGTGGGGGGGGTG